>CAJUYG010006530.1:0-12041 GCA_910591675.1 Galerucella calmariensis | reverse complement strand
TTGAACATGCGACGTAAAGACGTTTCACTAATGTTGAGTTTACATGCGGTTCTTACAAGACTCCTTTGAGGTGATTGCACAACTTGGTTAAAAATACGTCCTTCATTTTCGTTAGTGCATACTGTTTTTCGACGACCTGAAGAACCTTTACGTTGACACAATACACTACCAGTGCGACGAAATTTTTCAACAACAGCTAACATTACACTTTTACTAGGAGCTGCTTTATTAAATTTTTGTTGATATTTTATTGACACCTGTTCTAAGCTTGGACCATCATTACGACCTTTTCCGTATGAACGAAAATAATGCTCTACCAAAAAAACTTTTTCTTCCGTTGTTAGAACCATTTTTAAATCAAATTTAACTGCAGCGTACTATTAATATATCAACTAATGACAATTAAGTCAAATATGACAAATCCATATTACATAAGCAACTCCACAGCACTCTCTGTTTCGGTACTGTTTATTTTGGCGGATACCGTATTTGGAGCAATCACCTATTATGTGCCTCACTGTCAATTCTATGTTACTTACATTGCAGGTTGGTTTTTCTCTTGCTATTAGAAAGTTATGGGTTAAATTGGTGTGGCCTTGTTGCTAATTCCTTTCAAAAATTATAATTTCTCATCACAACATCTTGCGATATGTCCCAGGATATGTGGTTTCTGAGATAATGATGTGGTTTTTCAAGGGAAAAGGGGTTATGTGGAGTATTATCGTTACTTTCAGCCTCTCTATCATCTTCCAAGTTTTCAGACACCCCATATAATTTCTCTTTTGGTGATTTCCAATTCAATCGACTCCATTTCATACAAAAAAGAAACAATTCGCGCTTTCTTCGATCGAATTTTTCCCAGAGCCATAGTTGCGTCTAAATATCCGTTCGCTCGAGCAATTTAATTTACAAAGAACACGAAACCTTCGAGCTGTAACAATTACATCGTGACACCGAAATTCTATCAATAAAATTGTGAGAAAATTACTAACCCTCCGGAGGTTAATAACAGACCTGGTCGTATTTTTTTTATACCCATTCATATCGCGAATTTCGTTTTTCCCTCGGTTTTTCCATTGATTTAGATAGCTGGTTTTAATTATAGGCTGTCTCATGAAGGATTTTTTTATTAAAAAGCGTGATAAAAATTTTAGATCGCATTCAGACTCCGTTCCAAGTCAATCTGTCATCTGTCTTGCGCAACGATACCACATATCAATGTCTATTGTGTAGGTATGTGAAAATATTTCGAAAAACTTTAAAGATTTCCTAAATATGTTTTTTCCACTACTAGCTTTGAAGTTGACAATTATTGCTTTTTCTAGTAACTGAGAAGTTGAATTTCTCTATTAGTGGTTGATAATTTTCTATTATTAACCTAGGTCAATAATGGACAAATTTGGATATTTTGAGAATTTGGGGATAGTATAGTTCAACAAAAACTTGTGCAACATAATTTTGTATACCCAGGAGATTGTCTTTAACATATTTGCTGCTTGAAATCACCTATCAAGATAAAATTATTTGAATAAAAATGCCATTAGTTTAAAATTCGCGCTCCACCAAAAATGACTGACGACATAACGAGTACGTTCATAATAACTGACTGTGTACTTGTCGGTAAGACGATGGAGTAAACGCTTCTCGTGGTGCGTTTGTGAATTATTTGTAATTTTTGTCTTAAATTTGGGTAGTAGTGGGAAAAATTGTATATACACCATGGTGTTGAAGACATTTATGAACCTCGCACCTTATTCCGCTCGGGGCAAAGCCCCTTGCGAAATAATCTTGGTGTATATATCTTGGTGTATAATATACTACACATAGATTCAAAAGTTTTGCATCACCCTAAATCTCCGAAAAAAAAATGTGTTCATTATAAATGGATCAGAGATTAATCAAATAATTAGTTTCAATAAAAAAAAACGTGTATATTTGTCAAAAAATTTTATTATCCAATAATACACTTTAAACATAAAAAGTATTCTTAGAAATTAAATACACATTGATTCTTTTTAAAGAAAAGGTTAAGTGATAACCTGCATAAGAACTTTTAATAAAGAGTATTTCCACCTCTAGAATTTATGCAAGCTTGAAGTCGCCTGCCCATGCTGTTTACCAAATTATTGATATTCTGTTGAGGAATATTTCGCCATTCTTCTTGGGCCGCATGAACAAGCTCTTGTACACTCCTGGGTGGATTTCTGCGTGCTGCCACTGCCCTGGCAAGCATGTCCCAAGCATGTTCTATGGGATTCATGTCAGGAGATAGGGCAGGCCAGTTAAAACGATTGATCCCTTCAGTTTCAAGATACTCATTCACAGCTCTGGTCCGATGAGATCGGGCGTTATCGTCCATAAAAACGAAGGAATTGCCAACAGCTGCGCGCCATAGTCTCACGTGAGGATGTAGAATCTCTCTGAGATACCTATCACCAGTCATCGTTCCCTCCACATGAATTAATTCTGTGCGATCATTTAACATGATACCAGCCCAAAACATAGCACTTCCTCCTCTGAAGGGCGGCACGGGGCGAGCATGGGCAAGCTGAGCAACTCTCGTTGGATCCCGCCACACACGTATTCGGTGGCTATCTTGTACCAAACAAATCCTTGTCTCGTCGGAAAAAAACACCGAATTCCAAAATTCTTCAGGCAAGGCCGCGTGTTCTTGAGCCCACTGTAGTCGGCGAACTCTGTGCTTAGGTTGTAGTCCGGGCACTCTTATTGGTCGGCGACACCTCAAACCTGTCGCAAGTATTCGTCTTCGTAATGTCGAGATCGATACTTGAACTCCCAACGCATGTCTCATATCTCTTTGGAGTGCTGGTATTGCCATGGTCGGGTTTCTTCGGATAGTTAAGTGGATATAGCGGTACTGCCGCTGATTAGTAGCACGCCTTCTACCGCTAGGTCTATCACGAAGAGAATTGGTCTGGAGATACCGGTTCCATACACGAGACACATCACTTTGCCAAACGCCAACTCTGTTTGCCACGAACCTTTGAAAATGACCTTCTTCAACTAAAGCCACTATTCTTGTACGGTCAATCTCACTTATGACTCGACGATTCATGTTTGCACTTAAAATCGTAAAAATCAAATGCCTTGAATGTTAAAATGATCGCACTAAAAATGTTATCTTACAAAAAAAACTGTAAACATCTGTATGTATGTAATATGGAACATATTGAAATGGTAAACATTGATAAACAAGCCAACAAAAAATTGTTAGCGCAAAAAAATTCCTTCGCATCCGAAGAAGGTGATGCAAAACTTTTGAATCTATGTGTATTATTTAAACTATATATGATAAACAGATTTTGTGTTAACCTACAAAATGTGAAAACGTTACGCCACTGATTGGAAGTCAAATATCAATTTTAAATATGGCGCTATTCTGACAACAAGTTCGCGCATACGACTGCAACTTCAAGCGGGTTCTTCTTACGTGAAACGACGAGAGCTTATTTACCCGACTCTTTACCACCCACCACGTCAAATTTAGTGGTTGAGGTGCGCATGCGTCCAAGAATCCTTTAAGCTTCTATTCGATGTGACTGAATATGAGCAGATTAGACCAGTTGGTAGGATACTGTGTTTACAACCCAGAGGTCCTAATTTCGAAACCCGGTTTGGACCTGGTTTTTTTTTAGTTTTTTATTTCTTATTTTCTAATATTTTTATACATAGTTACACTTTGATCAACCAGGTTTGAGCCTGGGTTTTCTTGTTTTTTTTTTAATTTCCTATTTCTTATTTTCTGATATTTTTATACATAGTTACACTTTGATCAACCGGGTTTGGGCCTGGATTATCTTGTTTTTTTTTTAGTTTTCTATTTCTTATTTTCTGATATTTTTATACATAGTTACACTTTGATCAACCGGGTTTAGGTCTGGGTTTTCTTGTTTTTTTTTAGTTTTCTATTTCTTATTTTCTGATATTTTCATATTTCCTTCAAAAAAGTTGTTACTATTAAATTTGACAACGTTGGTGACGAGTCGGGTAAATAAGCTCTCGTCGTGAAACGGAGTCTACTTGTGTCCAAAATAATACGCTAATCGAAAATCAACCCATCTGATAGCGCGGTATTTTTAAATGTATTAGATTTAATTAAAGCAAACTTTATATTCGTTTTGTTTTTGTGTATAATTAACCAAAAAATCATGAACTTTGAGACAAAAAACGGAATAGTGTAATAGAGAAAGAAAAAAGGGCTTGGGAGTATTTTTCCAACGATACTAACAAATTTCTGTAATGGAATCGGACATTCAACGAACCAGACTCAATAAACATCAATACTTAAAAAGATAAAGCTGAAGGATAAGGAACTCAAGATAAAAAGTTGGGGGAGACTGAAATTGAGGTCCCTAGACGATAGAAGAAGCTCTAAAGTTCTTCTGATTAATGACATGGAGAAGAAACGAGCGTGATAGGGAATACCGGTAACTGGAAGGCAACGATTAATTGTTGTAATCATTTATTAAACAATCAAGGGTGAAACACGAATAAATCCAGCACGACTGGATTCATTTGCCTACCTTAATTTTAAAAATATTTCAATGCGGTGAAATAACAAATTCGCGTTTTCTGTCAACACGCATATGTTCGTGTCAGTCGAAATTTTAATACACGTTCATTTATATTACCGTAAAAGCAATGTGTCATATTATGTTTTACATGAAAAAAAAGTGGATGCCAAAAATTTACACAATATACATTTTATTTATAGACGCGATCAATATTTATCATTTCATGCATACCTTGGAACACTCAACTTTGTTTTTATGAAGGACGTTGGAGGGACGATTATTTTCCTACAGAAAGAAACTTTTAACAGTATATTTATTACAGCCAATGGAAGTATCGTAGTTTAATTAAAATGGGGTGGAAAATAGAGCGTTTCAAGGTCAGTAAACCGAGTAAATAAGGCAGTTTGAAGAGTGAGCTGAGCTGACCTTAAAAAACAACTCAACGGAATAACAAAATAGTCTAGTGGGAGTAAACAGATTAAAAACGCAAAAAACAATAGTGAAAAAAGTTTTGGGAAAAGGTGTTTGATACCCCACATGTTCTATAACCCACAGGGTGCTGGTTTTCCAAAAAAGGACAATGATACCTACACAATATTTGGAAAAATATATATCAATGCAAACCAATGCACACTTTCCGGTTGCTACAATTCTAAATGACCCTGAAGCGTTGGAGAATCTGCGAGGCAAGCCAAAAAGGTGTCGTCTTTGTCCACCAGACAAAGACAACAGTGGACAAAGCAGACAAAGACGACAGAAAAGAATGCAATGATGAGACTAGGCAAGGTGCAAAGACTTGCTTGTCTCAGTATTGCAGGGCGCATGAGAAGCACGCTAACGGCAGCACTAGAAGACTTTTTTGGCCTTCCTCCATTACACCTCGTGACAATGGGGGAAGCAAGGATAGGTCTATTTAGGCAGCAAAATAACCTGAGCAACAAAATAACGATATTTCTGGAAATGAACAAGCTGATGAACTCGCGAGAAGAGGTTCAGCAACAGCATATGTTGGACCAGAACCAGCTCTTGGAACCACAAAGAAGGTAGTTCGAGGGCAAATAAAAAAATGGGTACAAAGCCAACATGAACTTCAGTGGAGGAACACTCCAAAGCAGGTACACAGTAAAACCTTCATAGGTGACACATGTGTAAAACGGGCCGAAGAACTACTGAATATCAGTAGGAGTAAGCTAAGAATTATTACAGGGTATTTAACGGGTCATACTCCGGTAAAAGATCACCTGCATAAAATAGGGTTATATAACGGGGACCTCAGCTGCAGACTTTGTGGCATGGAGACCGTGACCGTAACCCATATCTTATCTGACTGTGAGGCACTGGACTCGAGGAGACAAACAATCTTCGCTTCGCGTCCTCGTTAACTATCTAATATCTCGACAGTAATGAAACTCTTCCCACCTCGGTGTATAATATACTATTTTTGTATCAAGGATTTAGACGAGACTAGACGAGGCGATTCCTAAAACCTGACCTTGGTCTCGTCAGTACCAAAAAAATAAATAAGTCTCGGTCTCGTATCGTAACCATTTGTCTCCTCTTGGATCGCCAAATAATAGCGTTACTATACAAGAACTTATTTGTAAAATAATTCAAAACAGAATAATTCTGAATATTACATAAATAAATTCGCATTAAGCCCTATTTTTCGTTAAAAACTAATGGTCTATCTACACACCGTATACATTTTATGTGTCACTCTAATCAAGTATTATGCTCAAGATAATTTTAAACCCTTGAAAAAGTCTGCTATTTTCTACGAGGTTGATCCACTTAGATCTTGAGATGTTACCGTCATCCCTTCTAATTGTTTTAGCTGAATTGTGTCATGCTTCCGCATTCTGTCTTAGTTGCTTCATGGCAATATCGTCAGTTCTCATTACGCGCTTTGTTCATTTAAGGTAAGTGGTATTTTACAGGATTATGTCCAACATGGAAACCAGTTCGTTATGTTATTTTACCACAAATTCCGCGTAAACAAGTTAGAGTTTACAACGTACAATATTTATGTATGAAAAATTAAAAAAAATCATTTCAATTTCAATTTCGTCAGTTATTTGTTTCATTAAGACAAGCCGAGACTAAGCGTTTCTATTTCTTATTTTCTGATATTTTTATAAATAGTTACACTTTGATCAACTGGGTTTGGGCCTGGGTTTTCTAGTTTTTTTTTTAGTTTTCTATTTCTTATTTTCTGATATTTTTATACATAGTTACACTTTGATCAACCGGGTTTGGGCCTGGGTTTTCTTGTTTTTTTTTAGTTTTCTATTTCTTATTTTCTGATATTTTTATACATAGTTACACATTGATCAACCGGGTTTGGGCCTGGGTTTTCCTGTTTTTTTTTTAGTTTGAATGACCGGGTTTGGGCCTGGGTACTTCAGTCGGTTAGCGCCCAAAATACACATAGGATTAAAATGACCCTTCGGTCTTGGCGCCTAGTATACATGTTGTAAAAAGTGGATTAATCTTTTAGCGCCCAAATTACATCCGCCCCCTTTCTCTCTTACGAGAAAAATATGAAAAAGATTTTGAATTTCTTAGTCTTCGAATGCATTATTATAGATATAGGATTTTCATAGGAAATATGTCAAAAGCACTTAGGTCGATAATCCAGTGACAATCTGTACATTATAATCATTTTACTGTTACAAATACTGAAATATTTGTTACCAGTAGCAATTTACAATTTTTTCACTTATTTGCTTACAAGTTGTTGATAGAAAGTGCAATTCTGAAACTGTACGTTAGAAAGCTAGTTAATTTATAATTTGCGGAATTTTAAAAATAGCTCACCGTTTATGGGTACATTTTAGTGATAACAAAGAAAAGTGAGTCAGTAGTATTATGTTCTGCAATATAACAAGTAGAATACCATTAGGGCGATGACTCACAAGAGGTTTATTGAATGTACAGCGTTTTAAAGACTTAAGACGCTTGAAGAACTTAAGAAAATAGCTGGGAGCAAGAATTTGTAAGAATTTCTATACCAAGTGATAATAGTAATAACAATAAAAATAATAACAGCTCAGTAATACTAAAACAGGCGCAAAGGGAACGGCGCTACTTCTACACGTCTTTCGTAGATTACATCAGGGAAGCATTTGATAGCGTTTTACATTCCTGGCTTGTTAAAGTTTTGCAAATCGACAAAGTACATTTCACTCTTGTTAATTTCCTTCAAATCATTGATGAAGCACTGGGGAACCAACCTTCATTTACAAATAAATTGTCAATAACTCAAAACTGATGAAATATCAGTAGGGGACCTTCCAGGATAACTCCCTTAGTCCACTTTGGTCTGGTTTGGAAATGGCCCACTCTCAAATTTACTTAATTATACGGATTATGGCTATAAACTCAAAGTCAACAGGAGCACTAGCTGCACAGGCTCCACAGGCTGCACAGTTTCCCATCTTTTATATAGATGACATCAAAATATACGCATCAAATTCAACATTCACTTAATATCACTGAAAAATTCTCCAATGATATAAGTATGGGATTTGAGATAGGGCGGGTTTATCAATGCTCGGTTAAATATTGTAGCCTTCGGCTAAATCTTAGCTGTTGGTCAAAGTGTTTATCAACTGCCAGTTTGCATTAGCTGGCAGTCAAACTTTCGGCTACCCAAGCTACCACTATCAAGTTGATGTTAACCATAGAACATACAGTTAAATACGAGAAAGTGGTGTTCCGTTATTCTAACCATATATTCTAACTAACAACTGTGTCATGATTTTTTTATGTTTGCTTACATTTTGCAAACAAAGATTATTTCAACTTCAAATTTGATTGTGTTATTATCGTTTAGGGTGAAATCGAGGAGCTTATTTGATTCATTTATTGGAATTTGTAGAGTACGATAGACGACCATATAGTGTTGAAGAACTTATGAATCCCTTTGAAGAGCTCGATGATGTCGAGTTTATTACTCGGTTTCGACTATCTAAACCCAGTGTTCTCATGATACTCCAACAAATTCCAGCTTTTCTCGCCAAGTCACAGCATCCGTCTTTTTGCATTCTATTATACTTTTATGGTGAACGGCTACTTTTATCAGTACCTAATTGTCGCTCTGACTCCGTGAAATTGGGAAATCTTTTTTGTTTTGTGGACATTCTCAAATGCAAACAACTCAACAAAACACAACATAGACGAAATAAAAATAACAGTACCACAATTTTGACACTGACAAGGGAAATTTTCCACGATGTTGTCAGAGTAAGCTTACGGTAAAAGAGAAAAATAATAACTTTCACCTCTATATTCTTGATTCAGTGTGATATATCAAAATATGCGAATAAAATTAATAATATGTATATTTCATGTAACACCAAATTAAAATGAGAAATTTACACTTTGACAACATTACACTCACGTTTATAACCCGAACAAGGTTGTCAAATGCTCAATTACACTTAGCCTCCAGTTAGCTAGCTGTCAGTTATGTGGTGCATTGATAAACGCTTTCTATTGTAACCGAGACTTTGACTGGCGGCTAGAGATAGATGAGGGCTACGTAGCTGACAGATTTAACCGGGCATTGATATACCCGCCCTTAGACAAGTGCAAAATCTCAAATAACGAGAATGGTAATATCCTCGGTAATATCGTTAACGGAGATGTGTACTACCCAATGGGAACATTATAAATGATATGCAAAATGGTGAAACCTACCAATAACTAAAATTTCAGCAAGCTATAGACCAAAAGCAAGCAAAAACCAAAATAAGATGCCAGTTCACTAAAAGATAACTACTTTATTAAAATCCCAGTTGAACGCAGGAAATCTCGCCTAAGTAATTAACACAAGTAATTCTTAATCAATTTCTGAACTCATGCCAATTTTCTGTTGGAAGAAACCTATAGAATATCTACGCCACTCAAGTGGATTGAACAGAAATGAAGAATGCAATGCAATGATTTTTTAATAAAATTTCACTCACATTTGAATATTTGAGCATTGCAAATTATTTTAATAATAATTATTGCTCACAAACGTCGGATGATTATGACATTTCGTTATTAAGCAAGAAAGTTTTTTTTTTCATTTAGTGTTCCGCGCTGATTGATATTAAGAGAGTTACCGGGAAATGTTAATAACTTTACAATTTACAATTGCGATCGTTAAGTGGAATATTAAGTATTTAATTGAAGTGTAAAATATTAATTAATGGGTATAGGATGTTGAAACAATGGTTGTGAACATCTTGGAAGAATAATTGTAAAAAAAGTGATATTATTTAACTGACTTTCTAATAGAAGGGGTTCGTTTTATGGATCGCGGAAAATATTTCTGTTGATAATTTTCTACAAATTTTGTTGAAAACTTTTTTTTCTAATGGCCCTACTTTCTGAGATATGGGACGTTTGATGTAGAAATGTCGACGCTTGGCGGGTGACACGGCAGCCCTAAGGAATTTTCTGTAACAGGCAACCGTTTCCTTTCGGTCTTTAAAAGAATGGAGAGAAATGGTCTGGCATTGGGAAGTTTTCAAATGACACTTACAACGTTTGCCTGTAGATACCTCTCGTAAAATTGGACAAAATTATATAAGGATTGAGGTGTCCAGCACATTTACTTTTCGAAATATGGGGTGTTTAAGTTATGAACATTTAAATGTTTCAATTTTTGTTAATTGGTAATACATAATTTGCATCGTTTATCATTGAAACTCGAATACCTTGGGAATACTGGCGATTAATGGAAATAATTAATGTAGCTGCATGAATTCTCTCTATTTTTTTTTGTTTATGAAATCACAAGTTTGGACAATGTACACCACTGGATCAAGAATTGAAACATGTTTTTTCATCAAAATATTAATTTTATAAATAACCAGCCAAATGTAAATCAATTTATCCATCCATCTTAAAGTTATCATTTCAAAACATTTAATTTTTCATAACTTTAACACCCCATATTTCGAGAAGTAAATAGACTGGACCCCTCAATCCTTATACCATTTTGTCCAATTTTACGGGAGGTAGGTATCTACATGCAAACGTTGTAAGTGTTAATTTAAAACTTCCTGTATTTATTCGTCTTCAATGAGGAGTCGGTAGATGTTGAGGATTTTGACCATGAGAATGAAGATGATGAGGAAGCAACTGTAATTGGATTTTCGCCGCCTTCAAAATACTCGAAAACTGGATAGAATTTGAATTTTCCTTTCACTTTTTTAAATGAAGCTAACTGTTTCTAAAGAATTCAAATTTAAGGAAAAAAGATATATGAAAATTCGAAATTATTGTGCTACCCAAGTAACAATTTAGGTTCTAAAAAGGTTATAAACAACTCCCAGAACCAGTTTTAGAAATATTATTACTAATGCCATTAAGCACAAATAACCTTATTTCCTAGCCCGTAGAACCTCCTGTAGCAAAAAAGGGCCCAGCCCTGAAGAGGTTGTCGTTTCCAACAGGCCCTAGCCAATTTGAAACTAGATCGCATATCACAGAACCTTATTAGGCAACAGAAATAACCTTTGAAGAAGCCTAAAAATAACCTTTTTATGACCTAAAAGTTTTCAGGCTCACCTCTTTATAACCCTTTAGCAAAATGCCTTTTAGTTGGTTAATTTGACCTATTCGTGGCCTTTCGGCATTTCAGAAACATTATAAAGCATTAGTATTTAACCATTTAGTTTTAAATATGGTATAGCTTTGGTAAAAGGAGACAAATATGTACAAGTTAATGGAAGCATGCATGGCGATATTTTCAGTATGAGTCTATTACAGAAAATATATGTTATTAAACATATTATGACCGATTTTCATTGCGCATACCAGTTAGTCGTAAAGTTAGGTGTAATTTAGCTGTAAAACACACGCGCCTTTAATATCTTATCAAATAGTGGTAATTCTGCATAAAAAAATAAATAAAAAATACAAATATTTTTTTTATTTTGATGTATACTTCAACGAAAATATGTACTTACATACTCCAGTGTCTATAAATATACAAATTAATTACTCCTTTTATCATTTTAACCTATATTTTATACGCTTAAACAGATGGTATTTTTTAATTTTTTTTTCATAATGGACGTCTACCAGGGGATGCTTACAAGTTGCTATAAAAGCTAAAGCTAGTATAGACAGTTATGTTATAGAACGAAAGGCTTAAAAAAGTGCCAATGGGCCATAAAAACAGCTAAAACAGTGCTAGCTAGCATCTTTCAGGGCCTAATAGCACTTTCAATGACCAATTAGCCGGCAAAGCCCGGGCGAATTCCAATAAATAGCTTTTAACGCCTATGGCAGGATCTAGTGGCATCATCTATTACTACGCAGAATTTCTCGACACCTTTTTATTGCAATTCAGTTTGTGTTTGGTTTTGTAGGTTACCGTAATTGTGCAAAGAAAAGTGTTTTTAACTTTCATTAAAAGTACATACAGGGTTGTATTTAGATTAAAAGGTAAGTTATTTAATACTATCTTGAACCGTTTGGATTTTACAGCAAGTCAAATTACCAAAA
>CAJUYG010006529.1:0-12041 GCA_910591675.1 Galerucella calmariensis | reverse complement strand
GGCAGATTGAAGGAGCCATCACCGTCAATCGGGGAACCGAGAGAAGTTTGATTGTAGATTACAGTGTCGGTATGGGATCCATTCTCTACTCAATAACCTCGTTATTAACTGAATGTTGGTGTGTAATGTTACATAGCACATAATCGTAGAGTGAAATTGGTTCAATATATTTTCTTTAAAAATTAAATTGCATTCAAATAAATGAAAGTTGTTTTAAAATTTGTGTGATCCACAAGATGTTAATACATTTCATGATCGCTCATCTCATTCATTCATACATTTGGGTTGGTCTCACCGCCAAGTCTCTTCAAAAAATCCATCTTCATAGTTAGAACTGGAACAATCTTTTAGTTGTATTGTGTACTAAAATATTTCAGCTTTTCCATGTGTATTTCCTTTGGTAGATATATCTGGTTACGAATATGTGAAAAGCAAAAACAAATTGTATGAAATATTGTACAAAGTCAGTCGCTGTTGGGCCGGAGAGTGTTTATAGCTGGCAGAAGCGGGACCAACACAACATAATGGGACCGGTCGCCCGTCTGCTTGCTGGAGATTAACAGTCCCAACGACAGTTGAATTGCACTTGACCATTTTATATAATCCTAAATTTTTTCTTTTTATTAAGTTGTCGTTTCGCTTAAGGATTTTCAACTAAAGTTATTGAGTTTTTAAAGAAGCTCCGTAACAGAAGTCCTCTATTGTGATTATAGATATTTTCAACTTTCAGCGCAAGTTTTTGCTAGAACAGAACAGTATGTATTTTATTTTGCTAATTAAAGAATATTAAATATTAGAGAATAATAGAGTACACGCATATTTCATATTTTGATTAGATATTAATTTGTAATAGTAAAGTTTTTATCAAAAATAATTAATAATGTGGAATAAACCAGTTTCCATTGGAAATTACTTCCAAATTTTAAAATAAAATTCAAATTTCAATGCACTTTCCGACCACCACCCGAGGATTTCCGAACGCTACCGATGATGTCATACAATTTGTTTACTTTTGTCAGTATTTATATTGTATTTTAATTAACTATTAATTGCTTTATCAACGTAAAAATATCATTTATCTAATTCCGCTATCAAATGTGACCCTTTAAGTCACTCCTTGACATTAGGTAATGTCACATTTTTCATAACCTTCATAATATCAGTTATGAAAAGTAGTTATGTAAAGACTTTACGTAACTGTTTAAAATTCAACATGATACTACATGGATTTCAAAGAATAATTTATTAATTAGGTACCGTCAAAACTGACAATTATTTCATTATTCAAACTGAAAATTACCCCATTATTTTAATTCAATAGTATTTTAAGATTTATAAACATTGAAAAAACATTATTAAGGAGACAGTTTTCTGGTTGAATACTTCATAAGGTCTGTTCCAACTGCAATCACAAACTGTTAGAAACTGTCAGAGAATAGTTGACCATTGCAATCAGTGATAAGAATTACTCAAAAGGAAACTCGTTGTTTGCTATGACTAGTTATTCTCTGATCGTTTCTGACAGTTTCTGATTGCGGTTGGAACAGACCTATAGTAACAATACTTCTAACACCATTTGAATCCACTTTAATATTACCATTGTAATTGAAGATTTTATTAAATATTATAAAAGCGCGGAATTAGATAAAACGTTGTACGTAAACACATTATGAAGAGAGCGACATTGTTCAACACGCTTGTTGAACAATATCGCTCTTTTCATAACTAGTTATGTATATAACTATTATATGTTTATTAGAGACCATTACGTGTTTAAGTGTGTGCTCTTTTTTATTTCTAAAAGTCAACGTAAAGTGGAAAGTATAAATATTCGATATTTCCGAGGATATTTCAAGACTTTTGAAAGAAAATATTTTGTTTGGAGTTTTAATAGAGGCTGATTTACACTCTGGAACAATACAATACTTGGAATACCAAGTTTTTTTTCGGCTTTATCCATTTTTAAAGTTTTCAGAAACAAATTAGGTCACAAAAACTCAGAGCGTGATACACGAATAAGAGCGTAAACAGATCGAGTGACGTCAGCGGATGGGGCAGCCATCTTTATGACGTAAAGCGCGTTTTGGCGGACTTTCAAATTTTATGATTTTTAAAGTCGTTTTAAAAGTAGAGTTTATATATTTTTTGGAAAAATAGGCATGCAAGGTGTTAGGAGACATGATAAAGCGTCAATTCCAACCAATAGCAAAATTACTAGGTATTCGCGGTGTATTTCTTTCGCATACGAACTGATTTTGCATCGTTCTTGATACGCTACACAAATTGTACCAACTGTATACCGTCAAACATGTTGACGTATTAGTTCAAAAACCTCCCTAAATCAAGTTTGCGCAACATTCAGATCTAGTACTGTGCTCGATACGATTCCAGAACGGTTCAAACCTGATAGTTCGAACAAACCTCCTCAGAACTCGTATTGGACAGCCTTGACTTAGGAGAATGTTTGATATAATCTGTATACTCATTATTGGATCTTCCTTTGGATGAAACTTCAAATCCTTTCAAATGAAATGAAAGGTTTTTTAAAATTATTTTAAAAAATGTTAACGTCATCTGTTGTGTGCAGTTGCTTTTCATCTGCACGTCGCTTTTCTTACCGATGACGTCACAATGAAACATTCTCTTAATGGCAACCGCCTGATGCGTCACAGGGAGCGGTAGAATGGAAAACAAAGCGTGGAATGATAGAACGGCCGACGTTGGATGGCATCGGTCTCTTTGTAAAAGCAAGGAAGGGCAAAGTGACGGCATTGGAGTGGCAGAAGCGTAATTTTAGAAGGCTTCTCTCGTATTATTCTCATTCCTTTTCTGTTACTGTATAGCTAATTAATTAAGATATATACGTTGTTGTTTGCCTCACGTTCTGTTTGGTAGAGTTTGATAGACTTACTTTCGCGGTGCAGGAAAAGCGTTTATAGGCTTGAATTGAACAATTAAAAAAAAAATTACCGCAAATTGGTTTTTTATAGAAAAAAACTACCACATAAAACCCGTAAAGTTTCTCCAATATGGAGCCGGAAATTGGGAGTAATAATTTTTTGTTAATGACTTAAGATAATATAATCATATAAACAAAGAAATAAATATAATGCAAGAAAATACGTACAGGAGGTGAACAAAATAATGAAAATTCTAACTAAAGAAACAAGCAACAATAGGAGCATAGAAGACGTTTGGAAGTACTTGAAAGATATCTCAATAAAATATGCAGGAGGAATACCTAAATGTGACATAAATAAGGAAGATAGAAGTAAAAATCAGATATCCTAGTGGATAGATAAAACTAAAAACAAAATAGAGACAAAAAACATGAGAAAACAAAACTTGAGAGGTGTCAAGGGACACCCGGATGGAACGAAGTTCCTTTCGATTAATAAGTGAAGGAATTGTACATATACATACACACACCAAAACATTTATATATATATACATATATATATGTACTCTGTCTGTCTATTCTTTCATACACGTCATAAATGCGCGGGACTTTGTAAACACAACAGAGTGTATATATATATATATATACTCTCTCGACTTCGTAAACACAACAGCGTATAAGTTAGAACACGCACGGCTTGCTAAATACATACGTTCTGAAATTGTAATATTAAAATATGATTTGTTTTTGAATTTATTAAAATTCATTCATTATTATTATTTTTTATTATTATTTATTATTTACAAAAAACTACACTCAACAAAAATAATCGTCACAACACCACACTGTTCAATGCGAAATAGAAATAGAAATTGCAGCATGTAATACATTTCTTCGCATCTAATACACATGAGAGCTCATGGCAGCATGTGTTGAATGCCTTGATATAGACGCGTAGGTTGATGGTTCGCGCCCGCACTATGGCGAAAATTTTTTCAATTTATTTGCTTTCTATAAGAGAGAAAGATACAGCACAGCTTGGCGCATAGCTTCCTATATCAAAAAGTGTCGTGACAAAACTTTTCGTAAGAATTTTATCCGTCTAGCCTCCTTTCACAACGCGCGATAAGAAACTTCGTTCCAAAAAATTCAAAGTACCGTAATTTGTGTTTTTTTCGCCTTTTTTAATAATACAAGAACGTAATTGAGTTTTAATCGCCAATCGTTATTAGTATTTTCATATACCATTGTCTATTGCATGTGAAAATATCTCGAAAAAGCTTCAAAGAATTCCCAAATATGTTTTATTTAAACTAAACCTTATATTATAATTACAATTTTAATATTCCAATTTTGTGTTAACCTAAAGAATATGAAAACGTTTCGCTACTGATTTGAAGTCGCTGCTTTTGACAACAAGCTCGCGCATACGACTGCAACTTCACATGACTTCTTTTCATGTAAAACAGAGTCTATCTTATTTTCTTACTATTATCCTTATACTTTGACAAATAATTAATGTTTTTGGTGCAACAAATATTTAATTAATAGCGCAATATATTATTTTCCAGTTGAACAAGTAATATTTATGCTCTGTACGTATTTGGAATAAAGTCTACCGTGACTAGCGGTGAGTGGTTTTACAGCGGGACGAACGTATGAAGTGGGGTAGCGTGGAAAAGAGAGAGAGTTAGGAGCGGTCACATCTGCCGCATTGGGAAATGCTAATAGCGGAAACGATCCTCACCCGCTGTTGCGCCGCCCCACACCACATCACAGACATCGAGTGGCCCGGGTCCGAAACGTTTCGCTTTCGACAAAATTGCGGAATGCCCGTTGGACCGATTTCCCCGGTCTTTGTCCGCCTGTTTGATCAGAGTCGCCGCAAATAAAAATTCAGTCAACTAGTATCAAACAAAGAGATACATTTTTGTTATTTTTGTATAAATTTGGTATAAATTGTTACAAATTTCATATTTCTTTTGACAGTGCTGAAAATTCTTAATAGAAACCTTGAAATTTCTCGTAAAAAGAAAACTTCGTATCGTTACGTCTACGGCACTGTCTTTGTTTAAAATAAACAGAAATATTCGTCTCTCACACATATTTATCGTAGACCGTCCTTTTTTGGTTATTTCACAGCTGGTAAAATACCCAGAGCAGAGTAAATAATTTGTAGAAACTTTAATTTCCAGTTCAAAGTGATAAAAAAAACTTCCAGAACATCGGAGGCTTATTCTTTCTGGATTAGTTATGTGTGAAATAATTATGCAACCATTTCTTGCTTTTGAATTTAATTACTTAATAGTGTAATCAATAATGCTTTAGGGCGACTATGTCGATAGTACCTACTCTCCCGTCAACTAAAAGTTTCGAGTTTATCTGCCAGTCGAAAACGCTTAAAATAGCTCTCGTTGGAAAATACCTATACAGTAACTCCAAGTTCCAGAAACTATAATAATATGGAAATTTATTTGATCATAGTTGGAACGAATTTTAAAGGGCTCAACTCGAATATTATTTCACGCTGTGGTAAACAGAAAATCCAGATATAAGTAGAGGAGAAAGGGAAATGTTGCGAGGAAGGCGAAAGGGCGAGGATATAACTCTTGATTTATCAACAACTTGTTGCAATAATTTTAATCACCGCAACTTTCCGAGCTTTACCTCTTTGTTATACTTTTATAAAGGATTATAATTTTTTTATATTAGAATTAGGTACTTATACGATGAAATTTTAAGCCACTCTTGTAAATGTCAATAGAACTGGCATCTTGAAGAGAAAGTGTAACTAAACTGGGTTAATTATTTTTGTTTTAAGCAATAACATCTTTATGAGATGTATATTTTCGGGCAGATAAGTATTAAGCTAATTAGTTTCTTAAAAAATTATCAGATGGCAGTAGATTCCTTGAAGGAATTCTAGGCTTCTACAGATTTCAAGTATTCCTTAGCTGTCCAGTAGCTTCGGGTCTATATATTTTTCCGATCTTACTTGGTGTTAGTATATTATTGGTCTAATATTATTGTTTCCAGTTCCAAAAGTGTGTTAGGGCTAATCTGCTATTTCGTTCCTTTCTATTCCAAAGTCTCCTGGAGCCAAAGTAGGCTGACGATTTTGTTCTTGCTTAAACTCTATCTCTAATTTCTTTTACGCTCCGTCAAAACAATATCCCCACCTAGAACAGCTCTAGCGGCTGAAGTTTACCTACTGTTGAACACTATTTATAACAGAGTTGTTTTGCAACAAAAGACAAGTATTTTCGACGCAACAATTCGAAAAAAATTAATGATAACTTATAATACTCGTATAGAAGCTCTTTGAAAACGCACGCTTAAACGGAATATTTAATATTGCCAAATAAATTCTATACAGCCATCATACACCCGAAACAAAACTCATAGGCCCGCCCTTGCCATGTCACTCGACTCTTGTTGGGTTTCATTTCAGGTAAAAATTTTGGAGGGAGGTCATAAATGGTCATATTTAGATTATTGCTGGCAAAAGCTATGACGATATACTTTGAGACAAACTATAATTTGGGTTACATTTTCAAGAAGGGGAAGGAAAAATAACCATAAGGCATGTCCGACAACTGCCAGCTGGAAAATCAATTATTTGATTGGGTTTTAGATTGCGCAAGTACTACTTCGCAACCCCACACAGGGCTATGCTCCGGGACAGAGAATCCTGGGATAAAGAGCCTCATGGGACTGTCTGGTTCACAGATGGCTCATGCTCTGGTGGAACCCAAGGACACAAATCTGAATACCATTGGGTGATGGTATATTATCTGCACATCAGACCGAGATACCTATACGCTATCTTGGAATGTGCGCAGATAAGCCTAGACAGAGGTTATGTGGATCGACGCATAACCATATACTCCGACAGTCAGGCAGCAATTAAAGCCCTGAGTGGATATACCATCAACTCAGGACCTCGCTAACCTCGCTCATTGGAATGCTCTGCAGGGTCCTAGACAATCCAAACTTCTACTGAAGGGATGGACTGATGGACACGCTGGGGCAGCTATTGAACTACCGAGGAGTAGGTTGAGGAAGATAGCAGGACTCCTAACAGGGCACTGCTGTGTGAGGAAGCACCTCTACAATCTAGGAGTAGAGGAATTTTCCTTAGGTAGGGGTTGCGGCATGACTGACGAAACGTCAGTCTATGTTCTCTTAGAGTTTCCACACTGGGCTTTATTACGCAGGCGAATCTTCGTAGACCCTGTCATGGCCCCTGGAGACACAAGCAGGCATCCACTGAAAAAGGTTGTGGCATTTATTGAATGGCTCGGCTTCATGGATGTCTAGGTAGCAGGAATGGCACAATGGGGCCGCCAGTGGCCTCAGTACCGGAACCATGACTTTAGTTTGGCTAGGTCAAGGTTCGCCTGCACATTCTGTAGTAGTAGTAGTAGTAGTAAGTAGTAGTAGTAGTAGTAGTAGGTTTTAGATTTGTAGTTTGGTTGTGTTGTATTGATTTAATGATTGTTTCCATCATAAACAGTCATATATAGCTTTTAAAATACCTCCTCAGAGCATGACGGTACGTGAACTTGCCCTATTCCATTCACCCTTCCCCTTCTGTATACTCTTCAATCATTTTCCTTGTCTTTCTCGATAAACTAACCACTGTGCCAATGATCTGTTTTATCCAATAAAAAATAAAGTTATGATTTTGAAGGAATTGACAGATCCTTTTATCGACGTTGCCACATTTAGACGTACCTGTGCAATGTATTATAAAGATTCGGCAAATAATTTTGCTCTGTATAGCCATTCTGTTAGTGGAAGAGAGGAAGCTATAGAATAACAGAAGGTACCTTTACACCGGGCGTACCAAATTTTTATTCCGATGTCTAAATGACGTCACGTGTACTTTGTTTTCGGTGTAAAAACCCAAGGAGTAAAATTTGGTACTCGAACTTGGCACATCATTATTCGCGGACCAAAGTGACGGTTTACTAAAAGCACGGAGTTAAAATAGATCAGCTGTCGCGTAAGATCGGGTCAAAAACTGACATAGATAATACCAAATAATATACTAACAAATGTACCAAAAAAATAGATTAAAAGTGGTCGCAAAAAACAGGAACAGATTGGAGTGAAAAGGAAACCAGGATAATGTTAGAGATTGCGACTGAAATGAAAATTAATAAGTTAATTCATGCAAACAAATATTTTTCTTCTTTTTCAGACTCTTCATTACCACTGTAACTATTTTTGTATCCATTTTCAAATAAAATCAAAATCTACCATCAACTTACCTAAATATTTAAGGCTATGTTATTTTAATATGAAAATGTCAATTTTGGTCCCAGTCTTTAAACCTGGACTACTTTAATCCAGCAAAACAGTCAGTATAAACACTTATGCTCTAAGCTAAATAAGTCCGCGGATTTATTCCTCTGACTAAATTGCTTCACACGGTGTAAACTAACCTAGAGAAACAATGAACCGAATTTGATGAAATTTTGTGTGATTCGGGAATGGTTTAGATTCATAATTGGTCGCGGTAAGTGGCGCTGCAATCGGGTTTATACTGAACAGCTTCTAAACGGATGTTCCGATTTTGAGGAAAGTCAAATTTTCAAGAAATATATCTTATTTTCCCACACAAAATAAGTAACAATGTGATATTTTTTAATCAAAATAAAAATATACAAGATTTTGTATTAATTTGGTACCACAACGTTTGTCTGGTCCACTAGTCCCAAAGCTGGATTATAATTTTGTCTATAAATATAAAAATGTATTCTACGACCCTGGAACGAATTCAATATTAGCGCAGAACAGCCGTCTAAAATAACATCAAAGGAAAAGGCGTCTATGTTTACAATTCGGTCGTGCATGAGACGGGCCCCTCAAGAGTCACCCACATCCATGTATCTATCTAAGGCGACATTCGTCATACGACCATTATATCCATTTTCATAGTTGGAGCTAAAACGTTTCGACCCGTTAATGGTCAAAATGCGGTTAGATTGTGTTGATTAGAAACGTTGGATGGAGGCCGGATATACCGGACGGAATGGGTTGAATTGCTTTGTGTAGTTTAAAGGTATATTTTAAAATGTTTTGAAAAAATGTGTGAGGTGCTTAGAACTTAAGCGAATATTTCGGGAATTTTCGATAATTTTGGGTAAAAGAGCCCGCCGATACGACGTCATATCAAAGAATATTGTTTGGTACATCTTTGGTAACGGTCGATTTATAAATTCTCGGTAACTTTCCGATAAATTTTCCCCATCATTCTCCTATAATTTCCCTAAACGCGAACTCTACCGTATAAAATCATATAGTTATGTAATGTAATTTTTCGCAATTGAGGGATTAAAAATTAAAATCTTCTTACTCTCTACAACGTATTTATGATCAATTCGTTTACACATCGTACGCTACTGCTCTATCGTTTCCTTTCTATTTCTACCTCTCCCTTTATCTCGCTCTCTCTAATTTTATGTACTGCTCACGGCTGACAGCGACAATAATTGTCGCTCTGTTGAATTGGGAGCGTGTCGCACTCGAGTGAATCTGACTGGATTGTCGGGAGGGCAGATTGAAGGAGCCATCACCGTCAATCGGGGAACCGAGAGAAGTCTGATTGTAGATTACAGTGTCGGTATGGGATCCATTCTCTACTCAATAACCTCGTTATTAACTGAATGTTGGTGTGTAATGTTACATAGCACATAATCGTAGAGTGAAATTGGTTCAATATATTTTCTTTAAAAATTAAATTGCATTCAAATCAATGAAAGTTGTTTTAAAATTTGTGTGATCCACAAGATGTTAATACATTTCATGATCGATCATCTCATTCATTCATACATTTGGGTTGGTCTCAACAGCCTAGGCACTTGAACTGAATCTTTTTACCATTACCCATGTTATCTACCTACTTTCATTCCAGAAGCTTCGTGTCTTGTATATAGGCCACCAGTTTATCTGGAGGGTAGGTAGTTGTGATGGTTGTATTATTTCCACTTCAAAGTGCTTCCGTCTGAGTCCTTGTAAGCTCTCACAGAAGCGTATAGTTCACATTTTCTACTCATAGGTTCACTAAAGGTGATATCAGACGGTTCACTTTTCGTTCATTTTTGTCTTTCACTCGGCATCTTTCACTCGAAATGATACATCTGAACTCAAAATGCAACAAGAGTGCTGAATGAATTCATCAATGAACCGATCCAACGAAGTTGGATTTTAGCATTCGGTATCATTCACTCCCAGTCAGAATGAACGAAAAATGAACCGTCTGCACACAAAGAGAACGTTCACTCGGATTCCGAGACGCACTACATCACCCGACGACATATTTTGAAGAAGAACAGATGTCCTTTGTTTTGTCATTCACACAAAGTCGTGTGAACATGGAATGAAATAATAATGAAGCATTCACTTGCCTGAATATTCACTCGAGTGAACCGTCTGATATCACCTTAGAATCCAACATCGTTGGATCGGTTCATTAATGAATTCATTCATCACTCTTGTTGCATTTTGAGTTCAGATGTATCATTTCGAGTGAAAGATGCCGAGTGAAAGACAAAAATGAACGAAAAGTGAACAGTCTGATATCACCTTTAGCATTCGGTATCATTCACTGCCAGTCAGAATGAACGAAAAATGAACCGTCTGCACACAAAGAGAATGTTCATTCGGATTAAACTGATTCCGAGACGCACTGTATCACCCGACGACATATTTTGAAGAAGAACAGATGAATGTTCTTTTCTTTGTCATTCACACTAAGTCGTGTGAACATGGAATGAAAGAATAATGAAGCATTCACTTGTGTGAATATTCACTCGAGTGAACCGTCTGATATCACCTTAACTGTGCAGATGCTTCCTCAGGGTACAATGTCCAGTAACCATATGGGTAATTGTCTTCAAATTTCTCTTATCCAGTTTCAACAAGCCAGTTCTCTACTTTCCCTCTAGTGTAATCCTTTGTGATTCCACAAATGGTTCCGGATATGTGAAGGCTTCTTTAGAACCTTCTTTAGCTAGCTGGTCTGCCATTACGCTCCCCGCAATCCCTTCATGTGCACCCATATTGGAGACACTTTGTTGTCTCTTGTCAGTAAGTTAAGGGATTATTTTATTGCTTAATTAACTATTGCAATTTTTCGTGGAAATTCTTAAGCTTATTTAAATATTTATTAAACCATAAATAAATAAAGAACCGTAAAGTCTCACCGCCAAGTCTCTTCAAAAAATCCATCTTCATAGTTAGAACTGGAACAATCTTTTAGTTGTATTGTGTACTAAAATATTTCAGCTTTTCCATGTGTATTTCCTTTGGTAGATATATCTGGTTACGAATATGTGAAAAGCAAAAACAAATTGTATGAAATATTGTACAAAGTCAGTCGCTGTTGGGCCGGAGAGTGTTTATAGCCGGCAGAAGCGGGACCAACACAACATAATGGGACCGGTCGCCCGTCTGCTTGCTGGAGATTAACAGTCCCAACGACAGTTGAATTGCACTTGACCATTTTATATAATCCTATACTTTTTCTTTTTATTAAGTTGTCGTTTCGCTTAAGGATTTTCAACTAAAGTTATTGAGTTCTTGAATCAGTTCCGTAACGGAATTCCTCTATTGTGATTATATATTTTTTCAACTTTCAGCGCAAGTTTTTGCTAGAACAGAGTGTATTTTATTTTGCTAATTAAGGAATATTAAATATTAGAGAATGATAGAGTACACGCATATTTCATATTTTGATTAGATATTAATTTGTAATAGTAAAGATGATATCAAAAATTATTAATAATATGGAATAAACCAGTTTCCATTGGAAATTACTCCCAAATTTTAAAATAAAATTCAAATTTCAATGCACTTTCCGACCACCACCCGAGGATTTCCGAACGCTACCGATGATACGTGTGATATCATACAATTTGTTCACTTTTGTCAATATGGCCGGTATTGCATTAGGTTTTGTGTTTATATTGTATTTTAATTAACTATTAATGGCTTCATCGACGTGAAAATATCATTTATATGTTTGTTAGAGACCATTACGTGTTTGTGTGTGCTCTTTTTTATTTCTAAAAGTCAACGTAAAGTGGAAAGTGGACATAAATATTCGATATTTCCGAGGATATTTCAAGACTTT
>CAJUYG010006526.1:0-12044 GCA_910591675.1 Galerucella calmariensis | reverse complement strand
TGAATGATTTATTACTCCTCGTACTTTCTGTACAGACTATAGTTGTTGTTATACAGAATGCTCCGAAATTGGGTGATCTTAGAAAAAAAATAAAAAAATCCGCAACTAATAATATCAAAGGGTTGAATTCGTGATGTGACACCAGCAAATAGTAGTCACCAATTACTTATAAGGTGCCCTTAGACCATGGGATTTTTCATTTGATTTTAACAAATCGAATGAAATCGTACTTTGTATTTGTTTCGAAATACCACGTTCCCTTCGATGTAATTACCATTTTCTACACCAAAACTTTCTATTTACTTGTTTCTTTTTGTCATTTTGCAGTTGTAATGAAATAATAACAAAAAAATTTAAAGTTGCAAGTGCAGCAGTTTCTGTGTTTCTCAAAGGCATTTCAATTATGCCCACACAACTCAAAATTTGTGAAAACCAAATCATAACCTTACATTTCCTATTTCTATTGACATGGATGACTGTTGACATTTTCCAATCGAATCGAAAATCACACAAATGTAAACGATAATATTTAGGGCCGGTTGTACAATTGGAGCTTAGTGAAGGCTCAAGCGTGAACTCAGGTTCAGCGTCAGATTGCTGTTGTACAAAGTTGGCTTACGGTTGAGCTTCATTTAAACCTTAAGCTTAGTAAAGCCTCCAAGAGGGCAGGTTTAATGTAAGCTTAAGCACGGAACATAAATTGTTATCATGTTCCGTGGCTTAAATGTGAATGAATTGTATGCAAACATAACCTGTACTTAATTTAATATTTTATTAAAAGTGTCATAGTTAATTATGGATATGTTAATCGATGATGAGGATTTTTTGGAACTTATTGGAATCGTACAACACCCGAGAAGACCTCAGGTGTATAGAGAGCGTATGAATCACTTTGAATGTTAAAGATATCATGAGTTTATTCAAAGATTTCGTCTTTCTAAAGAAACCGTTCGCTTTGTGACAAATTGTATACCAGAGGAAATTTCTTGTAAAACTAATAGGTAGCAAATATGACATTGGTTTGGTTATAATTTGACAAACATATTGTGACCAATTTACTTCATACGCATGCGTCAGTTCGAAAGAAGTTCTACCAACATTTGCAAATATAGGTTTAGTAGAGCTCCTACTGAACCATGTTTGTACAACAGGCTTAGGGTTGAGCTCAATTTTAAGCTTCAAATGTACAACCGGGACTTAGAAAGGTCCAAGTTCGACTCTGATGTAAAATCAAATGTAAAATCGAATGAAAAATCCTATGGTCTAAAGGCACCTTTTGATGAACTAAAATAAGTGAGGTTATGTTATGACTCCGCCCGACACACAACTATTCGTCAAATGATAGGCAATAGCCGTTCAAGTCGATCATTAATTATTATACCAATAAAATAAAATGCTTTTGCTAACGTGCTGAGATCCATCCGCCAAAGATATGTACCTATCTTAAACTATTTACAAATGTAGTATTGGCGGGAAGCTATTTTTTCCAATATTTTCGAGAGCAAACAGATGTAAAATTGCTTTGGGATTAACTGAGTTTAACTATTGGTAAAAGTAGAATTCGATAGATGGCGCTCTGAAATGTCAACGTCATCTTAGCAAGGAGTAAAACAAATCAGCTGCCGTATAAACCCTTTGATATTTAAGTGGTTTTGTTTTGCTGTTTTAGTTATTTTCAGTGTATGTTTTGTAAAACTTTTGTTTTTCTTTGATTGTGCTTTATACAGTAAAAAAAATTGACCTTTACCCTGACGTCATACCTACTAACGTCGCGAAATCAATCAATGAGTCAAAAATGGCTACAATTACTTTGTCGTGTGCGTAAATAAGTTAACTGCTTGTTTATCTTGTTCAGCAACCGTCTAAGAAGTGAGGTTAAGTTGAAAATATTCATTAAATGCGAAACAGAAAATTCTGTACTTATCGTGGAATAAAAATAATGAATTAGAGGTCTTGGAAAAACCGATTTTATAGAATTTATCTGAATGCAAATATGGAACGATTTGAACAAAACTCATTGTATCAAAATAATGACAGTTGTCATAAGAGGTCAAAATCAATAGACCTTTTAGGTCTCAGTGAATGTCACCCCAAAAATCACACACAAGAGGTCAAAATAAATTCTTATGAATACAACCGATTAATCGTTTTTGGTGCTATCTCATTCATTCATTCAAACGTTTGGGTTGTGCTCAACAGCCCGGGCACTTGACCTAAGTCATTGTACCATTTGGTGCTATCTCTTTTCAACATTTGGAAGTAATAATTAGAGTTACATAAGAATGTATGTCATTGCTTGAAAGACAAGTGTACGTATATTGTATGATGTATTTTTACTGTCAGTAGAAAAGGATGAGGTATATAAAGTTTGTGTTTACTACTGTTCATTGTTAGTGACGTCAGGGTAAAGGTCAATTTTTTCTACTGTATTTTGTGTTGTTAAACTAAATTTTGACTCCCAATATTTTTATTTTTGGAGTAATAGGTATGGTTTATATTTGTGAAAAGTACAACAAGCGTGCAATTAACTGTTTAGTTTTAGGTCTGATTTCGTGTTTTTATTTTATTTTTGATATAATTATATCTACAAAAGTTGCAGGGAAGGTAGATTTGTATTGAGTGATATTTTAAATCTTTAATACCGACTTATTTCCTCTTTGATCTGCAATGAAAACAAAAAATAGAATAACATAACCTCTGCCATAATATCTCTGATTATATAAGAATATTACCCCAGAATTGATGACAGTTGAGTTAAATAGAAAAACACAGTTTTAAACTTGTCACTGACACAAAATTAAACAAATAAAGTAGGAATTTACGGTAATTACGTTTACTTGCATATAATACAAACACAATGCAGAGCGAATTATTTTACTCGTTGCGACAGTTACAATTTTTTCCGCCAGAGGTCTCATTGAATTCTACTCCGCCCAATAATTATATATAGAACAGCATGTTAGGTCCATAGCTTCTACTTTTTATATTTCTCCAGTTTATTCGATCCCTTGCAATCATATTCCAGTCCTCTATTCCTAGTTGTTTCAACTCTTCTTCAACAGCACCTCCCATTTATTTCTAAGTCGTCCCCTTTTTTTCTTACCTCCTTCGCCTCCAAGAAGCATCTTCACAGACATTTCGTCATTCTTCCTACCCCATAGCCTAACCATTGTAATGCATCATGCTTTATACACATAGAGGCAATCAGTGGCGTAGCGTGGGTGGGGCGGAGGGGGCGGCAAAATGTCTCCAGCAGTTTGTTTCCTGTTCTGAATCAGAGGAAGATATAAGTGGTAAAGGACCACTGGAGCTCCTCCAGTTCATTCAAAAACTGAATCTTGGAATTTCGGTTCCAAATATAGTCATCTTGATTCGCATACTTTGGCGATTAGTGTTGCATGTTGTGAGAGAAGTTTTTCGAAGTTGAAGCTAATAAAAAATTACCTCAGATCTACTATGAGCTCCGCTAGACTATCAAACTTGGCCATATTGTCGATTGAACAAGAATTGGCTGCTAATATTGATTTTGACAAAGTTATTTCTGACTTCGCTGCTCGTAAGGCCCGTAGAATCCGTAGAATACCTTCAATAAAAAGTACCTCATTGCCTGTGAAATTTAATTTTAATTAAGCACCTATAGAATGGGGGCGGCAAAAGGGGTCTCCCGCCCCAGGCGACAAGATGGCACGCTACGCCACTGGAGGCAATACAGATAAAGGCCACAAGCCATAGGACACTGAACTCCGGTTAGAGGGAAAGAGACAGACGATCAGAGGTTTCTCTGCCTGTGTATATCTGTGTATTAGAGAAAGACAGCCTAAAATTCCGACTTTCTATCTCTCTCTTAGATGCTGATGGGTTACGAGCTGACTTGTTGCTTCTATCTGTAGTATCTCTCATACAATTATACATGTCTTGGATTTACTTGTTTGTTATTCTTCATCACTGCCCCAAATCCTTAATTCCTCCGTAAATGTATCTTAGATTTGTACGTTCCCACCTCTCTCATTTGCTTTTATTCTTTTTATTTAATATCCATGCTTCACTTCAGTGTAACAGGGTAGTTTGTATGATTGTTTGAGTTTGAGTCTGATCTTTGTTGTTCTTGTTAATAATTTTGACTTTATCATATTTTCTAGGGCTCCCAATGCTTTACAGGCCCTCATTATCCCTTTGTCTATTTCCACAGCTGCATCGCTGTTATTTGTCACTGTTACTTCATAGTGACTTATTTTTTGAAACGAATAGCTTTTACCACTGCTTGTTATGATACGAGGGTTGTTTTTTTTTCAACCTCCGATAGGCTATAAAGAAAAGACGGGTGAATATACCAAAAAGATTTTGTTATCAGAAGTAATGTAAAATGCAGGTTACTTCTCTACATAATCACCTTGACGATTGAGACATTTATCATATCTGTGAACAAGCTTTGCAATACCCTCCACATAAAATGTTGCCGCTGATGACTGGAAGTGAGTTGTGACGGTGTTTTTGAGTTCCATGTCATTTGCCACTGCTTCGGTTCAAGAAAAAGATGGATGTCACTTGACGGTAGGTCGGGACTATATAGTGGGTGTTCATTTAAATTGCTGAAGGAACTGTTGGGTTACTTGCGTGCTGTGAGAACGGACATCATGGAGCAGAACAATTTCAGAAGTCAGTATGCCTCTTCGTTTGTTTTGAATAGCTCTCCGTAACCGTCGCGATCTGCATTGATTATGGTTTCCGACTGCATAAACTCCACAAGCAGTACACCTTTTCGGTCCCAAGCGAGCACAAACTTTTCTACAGCGCAATTATTGTTCAGTCACTACAGGATGGAAGGTGGATTTTGAAACTAATAGAAATTTCACCGATAGTTCACTTATGGTGAACCTTCGATTTTCCTTAATCACTTAACAAGGTGGTCTGTAGCCACAGACCTGCGTCCTTGACCCCCTTCATCATGAACATCAGTTCGGCCATCTTTAAGCCTTCGACACCATTCACGAACAGCACCATCACTCATAAAGCTTTCTCCATACACTCGACTCATTCATTCTGCGATAAATTTCCGCTGCACTGTTACCTTCTGCTTGCAAGAAACGAATAACACTTCGCAATTCACCCTTGGCGGGAGAATCAATAGTGACATCCATGTTTACATGACTGCAGCTCCACAGAACATGACTTGTTGGTCTAGCCCAGTGGTCTCCAATTAGTTTCGCTCGGGGTCCGTTTTAAGAAATGAAATGACCATCGTGGTCCGCACATTTTATTTATAAGAAAAAATATGTATTAAGCAAATGTAATTAAGGAAATAACAAAGGTATTTTGTTACATAGGTATCAATGCGAAAAATGACATTTTTTGTTGCGAATTATCTGTCTGAAGTTTGGAGTAAAATTGGTGCAAGCTATTGACATTAAATCCTAGAGATGTTCAGTAGTAAGTCGAGATCGAAATTTATTATTAATGAACTTCATCTTCGAAAATGCTGCTTCACAAATATATGTCGATCCAAACAAAGTAAGAAGTTTCAAAGCTAATTTTTGTAATTCTGGATATTTATTACCACACACAAATTTTATCCAGAACTTTTCACTGGAAACTTCCGATTGTTTATGTTTTAAAACTGTGTTTTCTTGGAAATCGATCATTTCCATCTGCAGAGTAGCTTTATCACTTCCGAAAACAATTGCAGCTTCATTGCTCCATTCAGCATGAGGATGCAGAGAGTAAATGCTGCTGAGAATTTCTACAACATTCTCAATTTTCTTAAAATCTGCGAACCTTTTTTGAAATTCCGATTTAAGATCCGTAATGAACGTCTTGAATTGGCCGACGTCAGTTTCATTGTCTCTGCTGATTATTTTATTTAAATTGGGGAAGTGTAAGCATTCATTTCCAAGATCATTAATAAAGAGATCAAGTTTTCGAGAAAAACTTTTGACATCTGACATGTGCTCGCATACCAGCTTTCCCTTGCTTGAAGTTTAAGATTCAGGTCATTGATAAAGCAATGACAGCAACATTTTCTTTTTCGTTTAGAAAACTTAAGTAAGCGTTTGCTGAAGTCTGATCACTGTAAAAAAGATTTCTTCAAGTGTTCTAAAATGCTGAAGAATCTTTCTAAAACGCAGCCTTTACTTAACCATCTGACGTTATTATGCAACAGTAGATCGTCATATTGTGCATCAACTTCTTCAAGAAATGATTTCAATTCACGATGTTGCAATGATGATTTAGCACGAAGAAAGTTTACTATTTTCATCACTTCTTGCATAATACGCTCAAAATTATGATTAAGTTTGCAGCAAAGCACAGTTGGATGAATAATACAGTGGTAGGAAATCAAATTTTCATTACATCTATCATTGCTTCTCAACAGGTGAACTAGTCCTTTTTTATTCCCATCCATTGCTGGCGCACCGTCAGTAGTTACCGATAAGAGCTTCTTCAAGTCTAACTCATCTTTTTCAAAATAATCCATCACTGCTTTGATCATGTCTTCTCCTCGGGTTCTTCCCAAGAGCGGCAAAAGAGCCAATATATCCCCAACAAAAGAATCCGTCGTATCGTCTCAACAACATCCTTTTTGTTCTCAAATAAAGCATTACCCGCCTCAAGAAAGCATTTTTTAACTACGTCAGCATCAGTAAATGGTTTCATATGCTTAGCCAGAGTCCAAAAAATACGTAAAGAAGCCTCACCACATTTTTCCTGCTCAGTCATTGAGCGACTTATGATCTGGGTCGAAGATGAGAAGCTTGATAGTAAACTTGCAATTTTAGACTTACGCAGATCACTACCAAGTGGAAAGTTTCCGGCAAATTATTTGTGTTTGGTATCATAATGTCGTTTTATATTCGAGCTTTTAATTAACGCCACAGTTTGGTTACAAATCAAGCACATTGGTACTGTTCCAGCACGATTTGGCAGCGTAAAACAATATAAATCGGTCCATTCCGGCAAAAACTGTCTATTTTCATCTTCAACTTTTCTTTTTTTCGGTTCCATAGTCAAAACTCGCTATAAACAGCCAAAACTCGCTAGTGTAAACAGGTAGGTACTTACACTCGTAAAGTAAACAAGCAAACGTGTTCTTGCGAGTCCGCACAAAATGGGTCAGCCCTGGTCTAGCCAGTGACAGAATGTATTGAAGAGGAGTTGCGCCGTCGCCTACTACACACACTAGTCTCCTCGCGCAAGCCTGGTCTTCGTACTATGCGATCGGAGGTTGAAAAAAAACAACCCTCGTATAATTTCACTTTTATATTATTTAAATGATTACTTATTCGGTTTTTTTCTGCTTTATATTTTCCAATCCAATATTTAAAAAAAATGGGTTATCATTTTTTTACTATATTTTTCTGCTGTCAAAATTCATCCTATCTATCTATTCAACAGCCTCAAAACCATAACCACCCACATTCAATTTATATCCTTTTTCCCTGATAACAACTTTCAAATACTTTTAAATTTATTTATTAATCATTTGAATTGACCTTTATTTCATATTGTAACGTTTATTCTAATTTATATTTACAATTAATTTATATTTACAGATTTATATTCAAATACAGTCCTTATTTAATAATTTATATGTCACACTAAACACACACTAACTATAATTCATATGAGAGTCACTTAATAAACACTTTATCGAGGCGCGATTGCTTTCTTTCAGTATCAACACTAACTGACTAACTAACTCCGCTGCGATGCTCGTCGCCTATTTATACTCGCACGTCGTGTAGTTCGAGAAACCTCTCGAAGTTCTGGTGGATGCGCAGGTTTTTTCTAGATGTTACGTGTTCCAGATCATTCTCGAAAATAAGGCGAAGAAGCCATAGTCGTATCTTATGGGAATTTCACTGGGGGCACTAATTGAGCACATTAATGCAGCAGCTCGCGTAACAATATTCAGCATATCACATTAGAAAAGTGATATTGACTTTTAAACTCTAGGTCTTCAGAAATAGTTATTTATGCTATAACCGATTTTAGGCTAATAACCATGAATAACAGGTAAATAACAAATACATTTAGTCTGCCTTGGACATTTTTACCGCGGTAATTACTCTGCTCCCGATTACCGCGGTTTTAGTAGTCAATTGTCAATTCTTTTTTGTAAATGCTGTATATCCTGGTTATCACCTGGATGTTTTTAAAGGTCATTCAAATTTATTAAGGCGGTCTTCGATGGTGACATTACTTGGCTAAAATAAAGGTGCAAAACCAATGTCTAAAAAATATTAACCGCAGTTTAATCAGCTTATAAAGGATGTAAGTAACATTTACTATAGTCGAGAATGATTTTGCGCCCGAGCGACAGCGAGTGCTGGCAACAGAGTTCAAGACTAGTAAATATACTTACATCCCGTGAAGTATATATATTTTCTACATTATTACCACCAAGGGTGGTAAGTTGACTTACAGCTCGTCGTCAAGGGCAATCGACAACTTTTTAGGCAATTGTTACTCATCAACTTAACGACGTTGAAAGCTGTACCTAAACTGTAATATTGCAATAATGTATACAGTGTATTTAAAAAGTTCTGACCACTTGTTCTTGAAAATCATAATGAATTCAGTATATTTAAAACCACATAATTTGAAATTAGTATTTTACAGCCATCCATCTGTGATGGTCTTCTAATATCATAATTCACTAGACCTGCTTTCATATCTAAAAAACCGTATACAGGGCGAGTCCACACTGTATTTTATATGGGTAAATGAATATTACTTTACTATACTTTTCTCTATAAGCAAACTGAATAGTTTTTGGAACTTTAGTTCTTTACGTCAGGTTATGTTTGAGCGACCGGGGGTCACGACGCAAAATATCTGACCGTTACGTTACGTTATGTTACGTTACTTCGTTATGTGCCTTGCTTGCGTGCGTGTGCTCTCTCCTGAGTCTCTCTCTCGTTTACGAAGCAGCGATTCATATGCTTCGGCCGGGAATCAAACCCCGGCTGCCCGCGTGGAAGGCGAGCATTCTACCGATGCTATATTAAAATTCTATGCAAAGCTGGTATTCGCAGTGCTGGTGATCTACTTGAATTTGTTCGGATAAATTTTTACTATTATTTCCATAATTTTTTTTGCGCGATTGATCTTTTTTGTTTATTTACAGCATCGGTTGTCAGGACGGTAGGTTGTGTTTACTGGTTTCTAAGTTTAACACGTCGGTAAGTGATTTACTTACCGTTCAGAGGCGAAAAGTAATAAATAGCATAAAAACAATTTCACCAAAATGCAAAATATTATATTTTAAACTGATCGAGAAGTATAAATGTCACTTTTGACATTTCGTTCATTCCGAAGAGATTTAAATTATTTTATTCGGAATTTATTTCAATACGATCGCGCAACAAATGGTGTAAGCATCTCAAACGTTAAGGGTAATTACAACGTTTGCATGTAGATTCCTCTCGTAAAATTGGACAAATTGATATGAGGATTAAGGGGTCTAGCACATTTACTTTTCGAAATACAGGGTGTTGAAATTTTGAAAACTTATGTTTTAATTCGATAACTTTAAAATGGATGGATACATTGATTTGACATTTGGCAGGTTGTTTTTAAATGTAAAAGGGCATATTTTGATAAAAATAGTAGTTTGTGCAACTAGTGTGGATATGATGGCCATATCGCACGAAGACGAAGTTTGAGCACGACGCCGTAGGCGCAGTGCTCAATAGTTCAAGTGCGATGTGGACAATCCACACGAGTCGAACAGAATATTTTTTCTACGACCCACTTAAGAAAAAATCTAGAAAATAAAAATTTCTATAAACTGTAATATAACTTCAAATTGAAAATTTAACAATTCAATTTTGTGTTTCCACTAATTTTTGTGTGGTAAACGTACAGTTCTTGAATGTCCAATTTGTATAATGCTACGGTTTCCCTTTTTAAATATACGATGCTGTTAAAAGTAGATGTTGCCAGTCGGACTCCCTCATGAAGGGTACCGTACCATTATCTATAATAATGAATATTCTGCTAAATATTTCAAACGTCTACCTGTTGTCGTTATTAATATCAAGGAGAATAATTATTTAAAAATAAAATCAATAATAAAAAAAAAAACTTCTTCACGGGGAATCGAACCCGGGTGTACCGCGTGAGATTCTGGTTTGCTTACTACTCGACCACCGAGAAATATGCAAATTGTTTATCTATAACGTCAGATGTATTACATAATTATTGCTTAAAAGGAACTAAAGTTCCTACCGTGTGTCCCGCGACACGTTCTACCTTTTTTATATTTCTATATCAAAATAATTTTCAATAAGTTTCTTAGAATTCATAAGAATCACTTAGTTTCATTTGTAAGAGTCCCCTGTATAGTGAGTACTATATAAAATGCAGTTTATGTTTATAAATTAGCCCTATGAGATATATCAGAGCATCTGGTATAATAATATTAACCACATGGCTGTTGTAATATTCCCACGTTTTTGTTTTGATTTCTGTTAGACAGTTAGACACTTGTTACTTAATAATATTATAAGTTTTTTGTACATAAACTAAACAGTGTGTAGAATTTCTTTTCCGATTTGCTGCATTAAAAAAAATAGATTAAACCTGTACATCAACAACTACATATTTTAAAAATAAAATAAGACCAACTTATAGAATATTGATCTGTCACGTAAAAAGAAAGTAGATTAAACTGTACATCAACAACTACATATTTCAAAAATAAAATAAGACAAACTTATAAGATAGAATATTGATCTGTCACGTTTCTGGAAAAGGAAATTGTAAAGCCAAACCATGGCCATTTCGCAGAAAACCACATCACTTACATTGTATCTCAAATTTTCATTTCACTGCCTTCAATTGGAGCGTTTTGATTTCAAGAAGTGGCTACACAACCGACAAGTATTTCATTTAGTTAACAACGTTCTAGACTAAATTATTTTTTGAAATGGCATCGATCTCAGATCGACAGATCAACGCTCAGAGCCTGAACGGAAGCATAAGCAACCAAAATAAGAAGACAACTGACATGAGACGGGATAATGACATGCAGTAAAGCCATAAAAATATTAGCCAATCATAAATTATTACCTGAAAACTCTATAAAACTTTCGGGTTATTCTTATTATAGATTTACTTCCTAATTTTTCTTTTTCATTAGGTATAGTGCGGCTATGCACGGTAAATACGAAAAGTTTTATTGTATCTCAAGCCTTAGTCAAGTCAGTTTCTTTGATAGTCAAAAGATCTATACATGACCAGTAGACCAAAATCAGGACTGACTCCAAATCGATAACGAACTAATAAGATATGATGTCAAGATAACAGTGTAAATGGTCCGTATATATTTGGTTACTTTGGTTAGTAACTGGGTCCGTATATTACTGAAAAAGCTGTTACCCGAGCAGCCGTACTTTCAATTTGGGAAGCTTGGTAGCTACTTGTCATTTGTCATTTCGGTTTATTTTAAATTAAAATTATCTGAACAGGGAAAAGATTAAAAAATATTCATCCAAAATGTATTTGAAATCTACAAAGCGCCAGAAACGGAGTCAATGTAATATAATAGTCTAAAAAAGTTTAGACAATGGTAATATTGACAATGACAAGGGGTCCGTAAATACGAAACAGGTTGCATGGAATCTGAAATCTGCCTATAAAAACGCTCATGAATACTTATGATTATTTTTAAATGGGTAATTAAATTTAATTGCATTTAAATGTAACAAAAAAAATCTATCGAAAATAAAACATAAAAAGTAATTAAATTGTAATTTAAGCAAATTTCATTGGATCTCAAATTAAAACAAGTTTACCAATGGAAATTTTATTATTTGTAGTGCAAAATTATTTCAAACAACAGAAACTAATCAAGTTCATTGAAAAAATTAAAACTTCGTTTTTAGGCATCAGTAATATACAAATCGATATGGACACTTTTTTACCGACCATTGGCATTCCCACCTCTACATTTTCGTGACAAAGTTTGTTGGACTTGTATTGCTACAACTCTCTCTCGATTATAGTATGTACAAAAAGTACGAGGAGTAATAAACCCTAATTAA
>CAJUYG010006525.1:0-12045 GCA_910591675.1 Galerucella calmariensis | reverse complement strand
TACTAGTGAAGAAAAAAGTGGGAGGTCTTAGCAACAATATAATATTGGTAGAATTAAGTGGAGTCATAGAAAACGAGAAAATTGACCATTGATTGTGGAAAAAAAAGTCAAAGATACTCTTGGGAAAAACGACCAAGTGAGTTTTTGATGTGAATTTGATGTTTGGGTGTCTAATATTCTAGTATCTACAAAACGTGCTAGAAAATCATAACTATATCATTTTTTGCTAAATGATATTTAGAAATAGTAATATAAGAATTGTAAATAGAAATGTCTGCTAAAAATGAAGTTCTTCGAGTTCAATATAATGTAAATTTTAACTAACTGAATTGTTCCATTTCATCATTTAGCATAGATCTACATCAAGTGAAAGCCTCATTTATCCAATTGAATAATTTAGAATTTGATAAATTTAAAATATCTGGTAAAATATTTATATATATGAGAGTGATCTATCATATTCTAAATGAAAAAAGTTGCATACAGATTGATTTTGAGTTACATTCAAATGATGTATTTTCCACAAGTTGTCTCAATCTCAAATAATCGAACAATTGTGTTTATTTGTTAGTGTAATGCTTAGTGCGAATAAAAACATATTGGAGATCACAAACTGTCAACACTTTGAGTTAGCCTTGTTTGTATAAAAACCACTTCCCCCTCCTAAGGGGAACCACAGTACATCCATCTCTTCATAGAATGGGTGTATTCAATATGGAAATGGAATATTTATTCAACTGAGTAATAAATGAATAAATTGGACCATACCATTAGTTGCCGAACATCCCCTGAAAAATTCAGCTGAGCCCGGAGTGAAATTTCGGAATGAAAGTGACGTTAATTCACGAGTGGATGTTATTTATGAATTTGGTCTTTATTAAAGTAACGCACAGTACAATATTTCTACAAAAGTTGAGTGGGTACGATACCGTCGGGTCGGCTGGCTGTGACGTGTTTAACTAAATTCTTTATTTATTGGTTTGATTAAACAAACTGAGAGAGTTGGTTATTTATATGGAAGGATTTCAGTAGCAGGAGTATGTGAAATGATACGTAGTTTTGGGAAAATAGAACAACAATATACTTTTAATATGTAAAATAGCTTAAGTACACATCAAAATTATCTATGGAGTTCGATACTGTTGAGATTCCGTTTGGAAAAATAAATGTATAAATTTGACAATCTTTCACTTTACCGATAAACCATATATTTGTTATCAGACATGGCTAGAAAAATAGCCCTGTGAGAAAATTGTACAACCACTTAATGATGCTTCAGCCTTTTTTTGCATTGTGAAACTAGCAGTTTAAAGGCAAAAAATGCTATAAAGTCACTTTTACTGTCAAATTCAATCTACAACGTATCTCTATTATGCAAAAAGTATCTATTGCATTGGTTATAATATGATAGAAACAAATGGAAACTTGAAAAAGTTGAAAGTTGAGATATTCATAGTAGGTACTGTTGAAACCACGCGCTCAACAATTTTTCTTTTTGTATGATTCATAAATTCCAATTCTTAAATCTCATAGTGAATAGTGCTTTGAAAAAAACAACGGAAAGAGTAAGATTGTTCCTATTACTTCCGATTGCAAGCTGAAAGGCTTGTATACATTCATTGTCCTATAGGTATATTTTGGACATTTTGTTCTTCAATAAAATAGTTATAACTTTTTAACGATCCTTAAGTGTATATTATTTTAATGCTGAGCCGACCCTTTGAGAAACCAGTCTGCTAAATCGAAGGAAGAAAGCTACAAAAACAGTGTTGTGGCCAACCACCCGCAACAGGTACATTGGCCGGCGTCTTGTCTAAGCTGAAGTTCAAGTGGGAGAATTGCTCGATACCTAATCGAAAATATCAAATGAAGCAGTCTTCTGTTACGCAAAAAATAAAAGTTTTTTCGGAAGTAGTTGAAAAATCAAAATGAACATTTTTTAATTGAAGCCTGTCGACTTAGTAGGAAGCATTTGGAAAAAGCTGGCAGGATGCATACGGTTACATAAGAGAAATTATCACTTTCCTCACTAATAGGAAAATATCTAAGTATATTAAACAGTTATTATTGAATTTGACTGGACCTTCATTTTTCATATGATTTCATGAACCCAGTAAAAATATAATTTGAAGTCCACCTTTCATGTGAAGTCGATATTTTTCCCCAAACTATGCCAAAGCTATTTTCTCAATGTAGCCCTTGTTCTTGTATGAGAGCCAAGCTATTTAATTAGGTATCTACAAAAGCACCTATTGCATAATAGCTTTGTTATAAATGGTATTTTTAGTAATCATTTCAATAGGTGATGCAGTGGTAGCCCTGCCAAAATATAATACAAATTAAAGTTCACGACCAAAATAAAAGTCAAAATCCATAATAATAGTACTAACAGTGCAACACAAATAAACGTCAGCACCAGTTCATCGTCACACGACTCCGCCTCGGACACACACCAGGTTAACACACGAATATCTACTGACTCGGGAGCCTATTCCACTTTGTGTCCTATGTGATAAAACTATAACTGTGTCTCATATCTTATTAGAGTGTCCAGCATATGAAACCGAAAGAAGAAACTTCAAAATAGGAAAAACCCTTCAAGACATAATTGGAGAAAAATGCAACCCTCAAAACATTATTTCCTTCCTGAAACATATAAACATTTTCCACAAATTGTAACAAACTTCTCATTAAAATAATTTGTACATATTTATAAACTCCGCCGTTAATTACCCTAGAGGTAGAAGCGGTTATTGTAGATAAAAAAAATACTAACAATATTCATTATTAGTACCATAAGACACTCAATGATATATTCAATATTCACAGCTTATTTATTCAAATAATATCATTGTATTAATATCTTTAATATCTTTAATAAAAACCTGATAATTCTCCATACCTTTTGCCATATTTTCCAAGAGGCTATACTTTCAGCCAAAAAAACTTATTATATATTCGGACACTTCAAACCTTATGCTCAAGTTTTTATAAAAACTTTTCATTGATAGTTCATTAAAATTGTATTAGAACCACCCGATATATAATTTTCATACTAGTGGTTTAGTAATTATTTATTTGAATTCTGCAAAGCTACAAAATACATTAATTTATTCCATGTTTTTCATCTATTGCCCACCTATAATTTTCACTTGCAGCTGCTTTCCTTTCCTCAGTCGAGAATACGGAACATGGTCAAAGGCATTTTGAATGTTTATGTTCAGTTGCTCCAAGAAATATGACTGAATGAGGTACTAGTTCCTGAGACGGAGTAAACGGGCACAACAGATCTTTCAGGTCTCAGTGAATGTCACCTCAAAATACATGCATACAAACTCTAGAATTTGTCGAAATGGATTACAACATTTCTCTTTCATGTAAGTCCAAGCAAAAAAGTTCGAAATTGTCAAGTCGAGATATTTTGTATGGGATCAGCTCGCCCTATACCAATTCTTGCTGGAAATAAACTTCTTTCAATATACCAACTTGCTGTAGTTGTGAAAAAAGGAATGTCTCCGGCACATTCACAAAATTTTCAGCAGTTACAATAGGATTGCTGTAGTTGTAGAGGATGTACAAAGTTGACATACGCCGAAACATACTGAATTATTTTAAAGGTGTTCGGTAGAAACTGGATCGTGATATCTGTTTAAGATAGGGGCATTTGAAATATGCTCGAAATAATTGCAAGCACGTATTGTTTCTCTCAATCCATGTATCTTTCACAAGTGATTTATTTTAATAGAAGGCACCCAATGCCTTGAGGGTAAACATGTGAATTGAAGGTTAACTGTCTCTCACGGAGAAATGAAAAACTACAACTTCTCGAAAATAAAAAAAAAGGATAAAAAAGAATATGGGGATTTATACTTGTATAGTAACTTATTAATCTTGCGTGATCAGATGCACATCAAAGTCTTACTTTAAAAAAGTAGCGATATCATCATCACGCTTATTCCCTTCCCTTGGTTAATGAGAATTAAATAAGGACCATAACGAGTCTGGTTTTCCTTGTGGAAGGTATTTTGTGAGTTTTGAAGTTTAATTTGCTCTCAAGGTATTCATCTAGAATTCACTACCTGAAGATATTCAGGCATTTAAGTTGAGAAAAAAAATATGATATGTAGTTGCGAACTCAAAATTAAGTTTAAAGATATATTCGTTACCAAAAGTCTCCGCCAGCTCGTTAAATATTTTTCCTTTAGTTCATTGTACTTTTTTTCCTAAACTTGTGCCTGACTTCAAAGTGGCATGACCATTATGAACGTTTATAATTGCTGTTTACAAGTGAATGGCTTGGATAATTTCTGAAATGAACTCTAAAATAATCTCTTGAATAAACTACTTAGTTAGGAGATCCACTCAAATTATTTAGAATACATCACCTGGTAGAGAGGTCTCCATAACATTTGTCAAGGAAGAAATTTCACGATGAATTGGCGGAAACTTCAGCAGGAACTATAACATTAGGGAGGATGCGGGTCATTACAATGACTGATCGGATAATTAGCAGGCTATTATCAGCAGACCTTTTAAACCCTAATTCCTACCGATATGCGGGGTTGGTATTGAAGAAATATTCCATGCATTTATGAATATAGTAGCAAGTATGTACTGAATGTGATATTAATAGAAGTATGATGTATAGTGTGTCCCAAATTCGAGGCGTATCATTGGCATCTCGAAAACGGTTAATTGAAGGCAAAGTAACGCACTTGACGGAACAGTAATTAAACGCGATGAGATTTGGAGTAGATTTTTCCACTGAGATAGTTGTAGTATTATCTATTAGCACCATGTGAATATCCTGGATACTTTTTTTTCATAATTAATAGAGAATATGTATAATATTCAAGGAATAAAATCTGGTATACCTAATTTGTTATGAAAGATATGGCATAAGCTTGTTTTGTGGGTAGTGAATTAGATGGAAGGCTGAGGGTAAAAATGAGGACAGTAATTCCAACTTCATTATAGCGTGGTCGTGGGCCGTGTTATTTTTCATTCTTTATTTCAGCAGGCGGTGTATTTACCTGTCATAATTGAATAGTATTAATCGTAATTATTTGAGGCCAATCACATCATACAGTATCTAATAGAAATGGCTCTTTTGAAATAACCAATAAAGGTTATATAACTCTACTTTGAATACATGAATGTTGCAGAGCTGTTACTAGAACATGTGTTTCATTTGCTACAAGATATCTAGATCGACTTCGACCTAGCTTTCACACTGAGAAGCATTATCAAAAATGTAACACAATTTGGCTGCTCCATTTCTACTCTTCCAACAGAGCTCAAAGTTTTAAGCAAACAGACTATAAAATGATAGAATTTGGAAAATATGTGTTGGTAGAGTATAAAGAAGATAATAAATATTTGAAGAATAAGTACTTTATGGTGCGAATCAAATTTTACGAAGAGCTATGGAAATCAAGACTTGACAAGACTACGTAGTTTTCAAGAGCAATTGGAGTTAAATGTATTTTGTGCGATCAGGGACCACCAGGTTGTACTTCTTTATGAAGGTATATGCAGCTGTTACCTACAAATCAGTAGCTAGGATTAATGTTTATTGAACAGGCATAATGCCGTTAGATTTTGTTGTCGCAAGATGGTAGATGGCAACGTGGAGCCGCAAAAACTGTTGGTGTAAGCATTTGTGGTGTACAATGGGTGTCCCGGAGTTACTAAGCGAGTTATCGTAAAGTCCCTGCAAAAGCAAATCGTGAATGTTAGGGATGCCAATGTTAGTGGACCATAAGAAGTAGGTTTCATGATGCTAGATTGAGTGGAAGAAATATGGCAATAGTAGTTTGTGCAACTAGTGTGGATATGATGGCCGAGAGCACTGAGACTCAAGATTAAGTGGAGAATGGGAAACAATACCAGCGTGGTTCAAACAGAACTGGCTGGTATCTCAATTGCCACAAAAGAACTAACCAGAAGAGGAATTTCTGGCAAAACCATAATAATCTGCACTGATAGTAGACAAGCCCTATTAGCCTTGAACAGACAACGTGTTATATAGAGGCTAGTACTAGAGTGCCACCAAGATTTAGCTGACGTCTCGGCAGATAACAATATTATCCTGAGGTGGGTTAAAGGGCACGACAGGAGTAAAGGAAATCGCACTGCTGATTCTTTAGCCAGGGACGCCGCTGGACTAAAAATTCTAGGACCCAGTGACACCTACGGCCTAACGACTTCGACAATTGCGGAACTAGCCAAACGTTACACCCATGCTCAATCCCTTAAGAGATGGGATGGAATCAAAGGATGCAGTCTTGCCAGGATCACCCTGGGCGACCCTGGAAAGCTGGCGCCGAAGAAATACTTGGCGATGACCAGGAAAAACCTACGTTTAACAGTAGGATTTCTGACTGGCCACTGTCAACTAAGGAAACACCTCCATACTATGGGGTTAGTGGACACACCTCTATGCAGGATGTGTGAACAGTAAGATGAAACTGTCAGTCATGTCTTATGCGAGTGTCCGGAGTTATCGTCAATAAGAGAGTGTGTGTTCGGTGAGTCTTGGCCTACACCTGCCGATATAAAGGAGATGTCTCCTAGTGATCTGTCCACCTTCCTGAGAAGGACAGGATGGACAATGACCTAGGAGGACAACTCCTCGGGAGGATGTACAATGGGTCACATGTGGCCTAAGTGCTGTGAGCCTACACACTCACCCTCCCCACTCTACAGATACAGATACAGATTATGGCCATATCGCACGAGGACGAAGTTTGAGCACGACGCTGTAGGCGGAGTGCTCAATCGTTCGAGTGCGATATGGACAATCCACACGAGTCGAACAGTATATTTTTTCTACGACCCATTCAAGAAAAAATCTAGAAAATAAACATTTGAATAAACTGTAAAATAAATATCACTTGAAATTAAAAATTTTCAACAATTTTATTCATAATAGTACCAATTCAATTTTATGTCTTCACTAATTTTTTGTGATAAATGTACAGTTCTTAAATGTACAATTTTTATAACATTACGGTTTCCCTTTTTAAATATGCGATGCTGTTATAAATAGATGTTGCCCGTCGGACTCCCGCACGAAGGGTACAGTATCTTTATTTATAAGAATGAATATTCTGCTAAATATTTCAAGCGCCAGCCTGTTGTAGTTATCAATATTGAGCAGAATAATTATTTTAAAATAAAATTACCAATTGAAAAAAAAAATTTCTTCATTCGGAATCGAACCCGGGTCTACCGAAAGAGAGTCTGGTGTGTTGACCACTCGGCTACCGAGACTTATTATAGGCGGACCTCAGAAGTAGTACATACTGTCATAAGAACTAACGTCAATCGGTAGGCCCTTAAATACCCATTTTATTCTGTTTTTAATATTTGTTATTAATTTATAAAGTTTATTTCATTCAAGTTTATTTTTATAAACAAATATTCTTGATCCAGTGCTTCTGGGAGAGACTTCTTTTGACAAGTTATTTTGACGTTTCTTTAAATTGAAAAAAAGATGAGTGACGAGTACTAAACGCGAATGCTGATTGGTGGTTTTCATATACGTTCTAGGATGTATATGAAATCATATACGTTCAGTTAACCGATATGGCCCACATTTCCATTCTCTAAACTGTGCAGGAAATGGATAATATACATGTGGGTGTAGAAAAAATGTTTATAATAGATCAAGAACAAAAAGCCATTGGCAAAGAGCTATATTATACAAACAGCCTCAACAATGATGGACTGTATCAATAGAATTGAGCTGGGATAAGTTATCTCAATAAGTAGGAACCCTATACATTTCTAAAGGTCGTAGTTACAGCCCAGTAGTCATCAAATAACATCCAATATAATCTAGTTATATACAAATTGTTATTTTCCAAGTTATTATTCAAAATTCTTCATTCCAAATTGCGAATGGGAATTTCATGAATATTATTATTATTGAGGTGTCTTTCATTTTGTTTCGTCACCTTATCAGCAGATTTGGATGTTAGTTTTCCGGTTATATAGAAAATCATCATCCAATTCAGTCAAAACTTTTGCCTTTCATATAAATTGTGATATAATGTGTGAATTTTCCCACTTTCTCGAATCGCGTACTGATCCAGGCCAACTGATATGAAGTATTATGAATATTTCTTTGAAAATATACGTGTCTTAACATATTAGAGATATCTGTTATATGACTGTTATCGAATAAAACTGTTCATTATAAAAGGTTCAACTACCAACAATAAACAAAACTCCTGAAAAATGTGCTTTTAACTGGAAAGAGAATATTATGATTAATCATTTACTCTCAAGATATTATTTTACTCAAGGATTCTAGAAGAACTTTGGCTGAAGGTGAAGTATTATGAATTCATGCAGGGGGATTTCCTGTACATTTTACCATTTTACCGAACTCTATTGAATACCTACCAATTAGTTGTGGTATGAACCATATTTGAAATAAATTATTGAGTGAATTTGTCATTACTCCAATTGTTTCACTTTTTGTTCAGTTATTCAAATCAGATGCCTTTTATTCACTGAGCTAAAATGTCTTTCGCGTAATTTCTGAAAGCGAATGATTAATAACTGCTTGCTAAGATAATCTCAAGTTAAACAAAATTAAAGCTCCTTTTGCATGATGCCTTGTACAATAAATCCCAGGAAGATTTTTCATCTTAATCAGAAATTCAAATGAAGATACTCTGTTTATGTATCTTAATAATAAATGCAAAATAGATCGGATTTCGTTATTCAAATGATTCTACACCCCATAGAAATAGTTCACTAGCGGCGATCATCTTCTTAACGAGGGAATTGAGAGAAAATATTCAATCATATTATACTTCATATGGAAAATATAGTTTGGTAAAATTCAATTGAGTTGTGTTTCCTTCGTTTGTTGACTGTAGCCATACCCAAGACCTATGGGTATTTGTGTCTTCCGAGCTTAGCTTTAAATACCCGGAACAAGTCTTCCTTATTTATATAGTTTATAAAGAACACAATATTGGAGTCCAAATGCTATTTATTGACGTTAAACAGGCTTTGACAGCCTGAAACGGAAAACAATAATGGAGGATATGGAGCAGCTTAATGTACCACGAAAGATAATACGATTTGTAAAAATGACGATGGAAGAGTAATGACGAGGGGAGGTTAATCGGCGGGATTTTAAATGAATGCTGGTTTGAGGCAAGTAGATGGGCTATCATCAGTATTGTTAACATTGCAGTGGAAGGCACAAATAAGGACTTGTAATATCAAAGGAAGCATAATTAATTAATCAAAACAAATAATAGCAAATGCTGATGATTCAACCAAAATAGCAAGAGACCGAAGAAGTCTTAATGAAAAACTAGAGGGAATTGTGAAAGAGGCAGGAAAAAGAATTGATGAGAATAAATCAGGTAGGAACAAAATATATGGAAATGGAAAGAAAGAAGTCTAGCAACCAGAAGCAGTAAAATTACCTAAATGAATTCAGTTCTCCTTCATCTATCAGGAAAGAATTATTAGAAACAAAAGCGAGATAACGCAAAAAATTCAGGGTTTAGAGCATATAATGAATTTAAAAATATTATGCAGTGTAAGAGAATAAACCGAGCAACAAAATGGATTAAGATTCTACAGGACGGCGATAAAGCTGGTAGTTACCTATGCGACTGACCTATAAGACTGACAAATGAGGACGAAGAGCAGCTAAGGATATATGACAAAAGGATAATTAGAAAAATTTATGGACCAATGAAGCCAGGGTATAACGAGTACCAAAGACTTATAAATTATAAAATAAGTAATATATTGGGAAATAAGGATATAGTGAATCAAGGAGGATACGTTGGTACGGACATATTAAAAGGATGGGGAAAGGACAGAAAATAAGGAAAATCACAGAATGGAGTCCTAGTCAGGAAAGATTACCAGGAAGACCAGAAGTTAGATGGGAAGATCAGGTCGTGAGAGATATAAAAATTTTGGGAGTACAAGGTGGGATGAGACAGATGCAAGACAAAAGGGCGTGAAGAACAATTGTTGAAACGGCAAAAACCTCCAATAAATTGTAAATAGGCAGCAAGAAAACGTGGGCTGACCGCGCACAAGATACAGGGCGAAAGCTCCTACTGAAGTGTATAGCTTTGTATAATATCGTCGGTTTACAGTTAACAATGCATACCTAAGTCCAAAATAAGTTATTCTACGGGAGGGATGAAAAACTGCATTTTATATTGAACTTCGAACAAAATACAAATTTTTTCGATTAGATGGAGTCTTCAACTTCAGATAATTGTTTTTAAATTAGAGGGTAGTGGAGGACTTATGTATTTTTGAAACTTCAATTGTGAACAACAATGCATTTTTCATAGTAAGCCGACGATATAAAAAAAGGTAGAACGTGTCGCGGGACACACGGTAGGAACTTTAGTTCCTTTCAAGCAAAAATTATGTAATACAACTGACGTTATAGATAAACAATTTGCATATTCTTTGGTGGTCGAGTAGTAAGCATACCAGACTCTCACGCGGTAGACCCGGGTTCGATTCCCAGTGAGAAAGTTTTTTTTTATTGTCAATTTCATTTTTAAATAATTATTCTGCTTGATATTAATAACGACAACAGGTAGACATTTGAAATATTTAACAGAATATTCATTATTACAGATAATGGTACCAGGAAACCGTAGCATTATACAAATTGGACATTCAAGAACTGTACGTTTACCACAAAAAAATTAGTGGAAACATAAAATTGAATTGTTAAATTTTCAATTTGAAGTTATATTACAGTTTATGGAAATTTTTATTTTCTAGATTTTTTCTTAAGTGGATCGTAGAAAAAATATGCTGTTCGACTCGTGTGGATTGTCCATATCGCACTTTAACTTTGTCCTCGTGCGATATGGCCATCATATTCACACTAGTTGCACAAACTACTATTTCTATCAAAATATGCCCTTTTACATTTAAAAACAACCTGCCAAATGTCAAATCAATGTATCCATCCATTTTAAAGTTATCTAATTGAAACATTCAAGTTTTCAAAATTTCAACACCCTGTATTTCGAAAAGTAAATGTGCTAGACCCCTTAATCCTCATGTCATTTTGACAACCGATGCTGTAAATAAACAAAAAAGATCAATCGCGCAAAAAAATTATGGAAATAATAGTAAAAATGTATCCGAACAAATTCAAGTAGATCACCAGCACTGCGAATACCAGCTTTGCATAGAATTTTAATATAGCGTCGGTGGTTCAGTGGTAGATTGCTCGCCTTCCACGCGGGCGGCCCGGGTTCGAATCCCGGCCGGAGCATATGAATCGCTGCTTCGTAAACGAAAGAGAGACTAAGGAGAGAGCACAAGCACGCAAGCAAGGCACATAACGAAGCAACGTAACATAACGTAGCGTAACGTAACGCGTAACGGTCAGCTCTTTTGCGTCGCGACCCCCGGTCGCTCAAACTTAACCTGACGTAAAGAACTAAAGTTCCAAAATATTTTATTTGGGTGAGTGCTTTCGTAAAATTTTTCATGCTAAGAAATATCTAATATATTCTTACGCAAATCCTCTTGTTTGTGTAACATAGATGAATATTTAACCCTCACTGTTACATCATTGTCGTTGTATATGCATGAAGTGACAAATTGCCATAGTCGAACAAAGAGGCCAATTTATTTTGAAGCTAACTGTCAATTTGTTTTCCAGGATGTGTGGGTTATTTTTCATTCCTTTTGTCTTCTCTTCCTTCTTCACAGCATCTATTTGGTAACTGGCCATATTTTCTTTTTTTCTCTTCTTACAGAAGATATTTGGCCATATTTTAATTAAAATACCGATAATAATGAGTCACGTACCAAACCCATGGATGTTTCATGGCTCTGATATTTACGTTACTAGTCCGATAAGTACCCACACTTTTTTAGTACGAGTAACATTATGGGAATCTCGAAACGAGTGTGAGTTTACCGGACGTGTGACACACATTTTATTTCATACTGCTAAAAAATACAAAACAACAGTGGAAACATTAAATATTGATGTATTTGTTGTGCTACAACAAA
>CAJUYG010006524.1:0-12045 GCA_910591675.1 Galerucella calmariensis | reverse complement strand
AATTTTCTATCCGAATAACCCTCGGACATTGATAAATGCTCAAAAATGTTATGACAACTTTCTCAAGCTTGTTGTTTGTAGGCAACAAGCTTTCGAAATTTGTCATAAAATGTTTTCGAACAATTATCACTGTCCTTGGATTATTACTACTGGAAATAAAGTGCAAAAAAAATATTAATTTGAAAAGGTTTACATGGAAATTTATTCCCAATAATACTTCCGGAACTGGCTATTTAAGGAGCACCAACTCAAATGGAGGCTGATACAAGGACACCTCCATCCAGAGAGTCTACTGAATAAGGAGCTCTCGTCCAGGCTGTAGAAGCTGAGTAAGAGAAATTTGAAGACACAATGAAACACCTACTCACATACTCTGCTTCTGTGAGAGCTTAAAAGGACTCAGACGGAAGATCTTTGGAATGGAAATAACAAAACCTTCACAACTAATGAAGATCCATCCAGATAAACTGGTGGCCTATATAGAAGACACGAAGCTTCTGTATTGGAAGTAGGTAGATAACAGTTCAACCAACCCAAGCGTATGAATAATGATGATGAATCCCCCATTAACTATCTTCTAGGTAAATTAGTTTGATAAGGGAAAATGGTTGATAAGAAGATTACCTGAATTTTTGCTTCTAAAATATTTAATTTGGAAGGATTTAGGTTCTACATGTGATATTTCAATATTTGAATTGAAAGTGTGTTCGTTTCCTACCATAACTTGTCCTAAATTCCGTATTAGTGCACTGTATAAATTGAAAATGTTTCATTATACCCGTCTCCTGTGTTAACGAAAGGCGTCACAAGTTTAAGTTGAAAAAAAAGTTTCAATTATAATTAAATTGTTTTATTTCATCAGTTAAATGTAGAGTTGAATAAATTTAGTATTTATTAAATTCATAGAAGTGAAATACAACAGGAATAGACTTCAAATTGTTTGAAATTTCATTGATATTTTTCAACTAAAATTAAAGACCTTTTTCGGTAAAGTATATTAAGAAGCAACTAGGAACTTAATTAACGCATAATAGATAGAAGTACACAATATGTATTCAAAATTAGTTCAAGCGGAAAAAAACAGGGATTGTTAAAGTTGTTTAGGGATAACCAGATTCAAAATCCTTTTCTTTCAACCGATTTTTAATAATAATAGACCCAAAAATAGGTCTATTTCTACCTGGTAAACCGGATACTAAGATCGAAGTTTCAATCATCAATTTTAAGTAAAAGACGTAAACACAATTGAAAGAAGAACCAAATTTCTACTACCAATGTTAAGTTAGCCAGGTGTACCGGCACTTATTAGACAACAGCTGTTTGAAGATGACCTTGAAAAGGGAACATTTAAAAAAATCGTAAACAGAACCCTAACGTGTCCACATAAAATATGAATTTTAAGGGCCCGTTATTGAATGAAAATATGACCGTAAAAACATGGCTTACGTTTTTCATTCAGTTAATTTTTATTAATAATTTTAGATGAGACATAAGGTGTTATATCGATTGCCAAACTGTTAAGGTAGTGTGCATCATAATTTATATGGGTTTCTTGTTAGTAATAAATTCAACAGACGTTGTCAAATATCCCCAATTTTGGGCAATAAAGATTGAAATGATATAAAGGTGATACATCCTTCATAACAGTATTTTATAGACAAATGTGTGACAATGCAGCGAAAATATTGTTATTTTATCAAGAACTGAATGAAATAAAAGCGGCATAATTAGCACCGTAATTCAAATATGGTAGCCAAAAACTCTGTCTTATTTGGTTGAACCGATTTGGCATCAGAGGGAGCTGACTGAATCAGTATCATTCGAGTGATAGGTATATATCGAGAGGATAGTTTCCGATATGAGACTCTAATTTTCCAATCCAGTGTTGCCAGAGCGGGTACAATTGTATCAGATTTCGTACTCTCGATAATCTACATGTACACTGGTACAACGTGTGTAATGCAATAATATTGGCTTGTTAACTTTTAATAGCGAAAGTATTAGTTATACACGAACGACTTCAAGCGTTTTTCATATAGACAATCAAAGATCTCGCATTATATCTTCTCTTTATAATAATAAATCACATTAAGCTAAGTTCGATGTTTAAAAGTGATTTCATTTATTTATATTGATTTATTCAATTGAATGTTGTTTGTTTTTGTAGGTTTGAGTAAAATTAAAGGATTTGTCATGGTTTTTTAATATTTTCGGTATTTAGGCTAAGATCTGGTAAATAATTTAGGCAGTAGCTGGCAACAGTGTTCTTGTTTTCGTTCCAGTTTAGGATAGGATAGAGTTACCTGTGGTTTTAAAAACGTAAAACAAACATGACGTACACACGGAGGAAAAAAAGCGTCATACAAAATTTATATACAGTGTGGAAACCACTTATGGAATAAAATTCTTTAAGTCATTATTTTAGAAAATTATAAAATATGCCGAGACTCGTCAACTTTTGAATTTTTTTTTTTTTTTATTTTTGCTTAACGTGCCTCGACAGCGCTGGTCATTGGCACAGAAAAAATAAATACAAATATTTACATAATTTTTACAAATATTTAAATTAGATTTTACAGTATAGTTTGGTAGCTTTCAGGAACTGTAAAACTTTCTTGATTTCGGTAGGGCAGTGAAGCATTTCCTTGAGGTTGGGGACTTTTGAATTGAGTTGTGCGTTATGTTAACATAAATGTAAATGTACAGGGTGACTCACGCAAGTATGCCATAGTCGGTGTTTTCTTTTTAATGAACCGATTCCAAAAAACTAAATAATGTATGGTCAATTATGGATTTTACAGGGTGAAATTTTAAAATTAATAATTTATTACACTTGAAATATTGGTACTTTTTAAAATTAGCTAAATATGGATTTATCAAAAATCTAAACTAACTAATTATTAGACGTATTTGTATATTAAACAAAACCTGCTACGCCCATGAATTTTATCATAAATACCTAAAAATTGCCTAAAAACGCCAATAATTAGACAAAATCGGTAAATAATGTGGATTGTTTTAAATCGGTAAATAATTTGGATTGTTTTCTATTCTGTCAGTTGTTGATGTGTTGACAGTTTATACTGGAAAAGTAAAATCTTCCCCAATAAATGGATTGGACGAAGAGGTACTATCGAGTGGCCAGCTAGATCGCCAGACCTTACGCCGTTAGATTTTTTCCTGAGGGGTTATCTCAAGAACAAAGTATATGCAACACAACCAACTAGGATTGTAGACCTCAAAGATAGGATAACTACAGAAATACGGAATATTTCACCTCAAAACTTTAAACGAAGTTAAGGAGTTCTATAGGAGACTGTGCTATTGCCAACAACTAGGTGGAGAACATTTTGAGCATTTATTTTAATGTATTAAAATCAAATACATCAGGTATTTTATGTATGTGTTTGATAACTGTAAAAATAAAAATTTCACCCTGAACAATTCATAATTGACCATACATTATTCAGTTTGTTGAAATCGGTTCATTAAAAGGATTTCAAAAATATGCAAATATGTATACAGGGTGTTTCATTGAAAAAACAACACCGACTATGGCATACTTACGTGAATCACCCTGTACACTTACATTTATGTTTACATAACGCACAACTCAATTCAAAAGTTGACGTATCTCGGCATTTTTTATAATTTTCTAAAATAATGACATAAAGAATTTTATTCCATAAGTGGTTTCCACACTGTATAAAAAATAATCGAAATAAGACGGAAAAATAATAGAGATATAAATTTTATAATAAATAGGGTCACAACGTATCAACAACAAATCAGATAATAATTCACCCTCGTTGCCTCGTTACCTCTGGTTAACAGATAAGAAATGTAGGTAAATTAAATCGAAAACTATAACATCTCAATAAACATATCACTCGGTATTGTATCGAATGATACAAACTGGCATGTGAAGTGGGGATCAGTGGGGAGCGACACGTGATTATTTGTCCGGTACACGGTTGATCAAGTGTTTATTCAAGATTATAATAGTAATCAACCATTGACCACTTATTTGGTCAACTAAATTACCAGTTCCGAGAATATATGATCCAAATTTTGGATAAAACCATATCCTCTCCCCATCTTGTGGTTTTCAGTGGAAGCTGAGGTTCATTATTTTACCGTAGTGGCTAATAACGGAGCCTTAAAAGAAACTGGAATTAGTTTGGTATATACCTACACCGAATAGTTATTATATTCGGTGATACCTACAAGCAAGATACTAAATTGAATAGACAGCTGTACACTTATGCCCTTAAATATACACATATAGGGAGTTTTCAAATGACACTTACACGTAATTTGATAACTTTAAGATGGATAGATACATTGATTTGACATTTGGCAGGTTGTTTTTAAATGTGAAAGAGCATATTTTGATGACAAAACATGTTTCAATTATTGATCCAGCGGTGTACATTTGAAAGAATATGTCACCTTCCATTTTTGACGCCACTGGAATTTGAAGCTATTTTTATTCTATTTTTTATTACTCAATGGTTTTCACATGAAAAACGCATAACCTTTACATATCAAAAAATTTGTAGTTTTCAAAATATGTTTTCGTGGAGTCTACAAGATTACTTTTTAATGATGAAATAAAATAAAAATTTGTATTTTTTCAATAGCTACCAAACTACTAATGGTTAGAATATAAACAGAGCTAATTTATGAAACAGCAATGCATCTAAAACATTCGGAGAAGTTTGTTGAAAATATTTGTACAAAATTGTGATTTTATTAACAAAAAAATAGAAAGAATCCATGCAGCTACAGCAATTATTTCCGGCAATCGCCAGTCTTTCCAAGGTGTGCGATTTTTAATGAGAAAACTTTGCAAATTATGTATAAATGTGAATGGACAAAATTTAGAACATCTCATGTAATATGTTGGCTGCTTAATTCTTCAGTTAATAAAATCACAAGTATTAGTTACTGTTACATATTCTAACCATTAGAAGTTTGGTAGTTATTGAAATGATACAAGACATTTTTTTTATTTCATCATTAAAAAGTGATCTTGTAGACTCCATGAAAACATTGGGAGGGGAAAGGTGAAATATTCTTTCAAATCTACACCACTGGATCAAAAATTGAAAAATGTTTTTCCACCAAAATATGCACTTTATATTTAAAAACAACCTGCCAAATGTCAAACTAATTTATCCATCCATTTTGAAGTTTTTAAAAACATTTAAATTTTCATAACTTCAACACCCTGTATTTCGAAAAATAAATAGGCTAGACCCCTCAATCCCTATATCATTTTGTCCAATTTTACGAGAGGTATCTACATGCAAACGTTGTAAATGTCATTTGAAAACACCCTGTATATATCATTGGGCCTATTATCATTGATCAAATTAAACATTGTTTATATTTCTCCTAAATCTGATAATAATGTTATAAATTTAAATGACAAAGAGCCGATATGCGTCATTAAGTTTATAAATACCCTCTTTTGAATAATTAATACAAAATCAGCTGAAAGCGAGAGGTTTCTTTATTTTTGTACGACTTGAAGAAAATGTCTTATAAAACAGGACCGAACCAAATGTTTCGACCCTGAAATTTTAATTACAGACAATAAAGTTTCGACCGCACAAGATCTGTGAACGAGAAACAGAATCAGTAGTGAGAACTTGACCGAAAACAACGATTATTTTTCATTTTTCTTCACTGACCGATTTTATAGATTATACAACAAAAAGTAAAATGAAATTATGAAGTATGTAGGGGACGGTCTACAACAGTGGCCATGCAGGAACAGTGGCCACTATCTCGCGAATTTCTCATTTGGAAAGATTAGGTGTTGTCATCTAGTACAGAGTGTGTCAATGATACAATGCCTGCAAAGTTATATGCCTGAATTTTGAGATTTCCTGTTTAAAATCAGCTTAACCTCAAATTGTGTATGTGAAGTAAAATACAGCAAGCAAGTGAATTTATTTTTAGTGATAAAATAAATGCTTATCCAAGTGAACTGGTGTTGATAGCTTATACTTAATACATTCAAGTATAGATTTATATAATTAGCTTTTGATTGCATAAACTAGTTTTTGTTTTTTTCTTCACTCTTTAAAAACATGTGCTTGTTGGTACAGTGGCCATGTTAAATGTAGGTACAGTGGTCACTACTTCATTTTTGGAACTTTAGTTCTTTACGCCAGGTTATGTTTGAGCGACCAGGGGTCGCGACGCAAAAGATCTGACCGTTACGCGTTACGTTACGCTACGTTATGTTACATTGCTTCGTTATGTGCCTTGCTTTTGCGTGCTTGTGCCTCCTTAGTCTCTCTCTCTCGTTTATGAAGCAGCGATTCATAATAATAAATATGCTCCTACTCGGATTCGAACCCGGGCCGCCCGCGTGCAATGCGAGCATTCTAACCACTGAACCACCGATGCTATATTGAAATTCTATGCAAAGCTGGTATTCGCAGTGCTAGTGATCTACTTGAATTTGTTCGGATAAATTTTTACTATTATTTCCATAATTTTTTTTGCGCGATTAAGGGGTCTAGCTACTTTTCGAAATACAGGGTGTTGAAATTTTGAAAACTTGAATGTTTTAATTCGATAACTTTAAAATGGATGGAGCACGAGGACGAAGATGGAGCACGACGCCGTAGGCGGAGTGCTCAATCGTTCAAGTGCGATATGGACAATCCACACGAGTCGAGCAGCTTACTTTTTCTACGACCCACTTAGGAAAAAATCGAGAAAATAAAAATTTCTATAAACTGTAATATAACTTCAAATTAAAAATTTAACAATTCAATTTTATGTTTCTTCTAATTTTGTGGTAAACGAATGTCCAATTTGTATAATGCTACGGTTTCCTTTTTTAAATATACGATGATGTGATAAGTAGATGTTGCCAGTCGGACACCCTCATGGAGGGTACCGTACCATTATCTATAATAATGAATATTCTGCTAAATATTTCAAACGTCTATCTGTTGTCGTTATTAATATCAAGCAGAATGATTATTTAAAAATAAAATTAACAATAAAAAAAAATTCCTCGCGGGGAATCGAACCCGGGTCTACCGCCTGAGAGTTTGGTGTGCTTACTACTCAACCACCAAAGAATATGCAAATTGTTTATCTATAACGTCAGATGTATTACATAACTTTTGCTTAAAAGGAACTAAAGTTCCTACCGTGTGTCCCGCGACACGTTCTACCTTTTTTAAATAAGGGGTGGCCACTGTACCTTGCCTAAAAAATTATTATTTAGTACAATAATGTAAATGTAGATCCCATTTATTCCAGATATTATTTTGGAAAATGCCACGCCGAAAAGTCACAGATGTCAAGATTGGAAAAACTGGGTGCTACTTCACGTATCCCGATGTTCCCGATTTAGCCAGAGTTCCAGTTAGTGATATTGTACTACATTTATCTCAACCTATAAAAGTAGGCGGCACTACTAGAACAGCAAATTTATTTTCTTTTTCAATCAATTCAGCTATATATGATGTCTGTTAACTCTTGGCCGTTAGAAGTTAATAAGCTCAAGTTGCTTTCTGTATAAGTATTTAGTATTTAAGTTGTATTTTTGTAATAGAAATTATTTTTTTATTTTCAAATAAACCACTATTCTAGCAATTCTAGTCTATTTTCAATTTCTTTTCCCAATTCCTAAACAGTAGTGGCCACAGTACCATACTCTACTGGTCACTGTACCATCATTGCATGTACAGTGGTCACTTTGCAACACATTCTTGCAGCTACAAATTTTTTGATAAAAATAACTTTTTCCAGCTACAGAATGGAATGCTATAGAGGTAAATATAGTAATTGCTGTTTAGCGAAATCAAATTCTATAAAAAAAAATTATTTTGGTTTTTATTGATTTTTTTTGGAAAAAGGTGGCCACCGTTCCAGACCCTCTCCTATACATATTCGTAAATTGATGTTTATTATAAATATTTTTCATATTTCAATATTTAAAACACAGATAATTTTTTCAAAACTACTGTCCAAATTGTTATGTATTTTCAGTGAGTTCGTCTCTGTTTTTGCACACAAGTTGTAGAAACCGTGGAGCTGTTATAAAATAAGTGAGTGTCGGGTACGTTGGCCAGAGGCACCCATACACAAAGATAACCTTGGAACCACCGCAAGAATGGAGTACCACGATGGTTCTCCAGGTAAGGTCGGGATTTATTATGAACAGCTCTTCATTCTTTTTTAGACTACGAAGACTGGTTTCATTTGAGGAATTCTCTCACCGATCTCGTGATCTCGCTATACAAACGTCGCAGAATTCTGATTACCCAGGGTGTTCAACCCAAAACTGTTACGTAGAAAGATAGGAATTTGCGAATAATTGGTTTGAAAATGCTTATTAAATTTAACAAAAGGGCAAAATCTAACATTTAGATACTGCGTCTTATTACGATCAGAGATAAGTAATAAACAAAATGCCAACGTCGATGCTAGGAAATAGATTCATTCCATCATGGTTTTGGAACCAACCAGTAGATGGAACTAGTTCCGTTGATTCCATCAGCTGCAGACTAGGAACTGCAAAAAAAGAAGAGCTTTCAGTCCATTCATTTTGTTCAGTGTTGCCAGAGATGTTACAATCTGTCAGACAACGGATGCCACTACTTTGTAGGTCGAGTAGACACTTTCTTTGAAGGTGGATAACTACATTTTTCCCACTACCAGCTGTGAAGTTGACAATTATCGCTCCTTTCAGCCAACTGAGAAGTCGAATTTCTGTATAAGTGGTTAATAATTTTTTCTATTATTAACCTAGATCAATAATGGACAAATTCAAATACTTTGAGAATTCAGGGATAGTAGTTCAACAAAAATTTGTTCAACATGATTTTGTATACCCAGAAGATTGTCTTTAACATATTTGCTGCTTGAAATTACCTATTAAGATTTTAATTATTTAAATAAGTCAGTCAGACGACGGGGTAAACGCTTAGCTTAAACGGATAGCATAAGCCCACTGTTGTTTGTTATTATTATGGACAAAATAGTGAAGGAAATAAAAGACAAGGAGGACATCTGGACACGATAATATGGTACAGGAATATGGTACCGGTCAGACTAAGTTACCTACTATACGCAGACGATATCGTACTTATATCTAAATCGAGAAATAAAATGCAGAAGCTAATTAACTTACTGGCAAGAGAAATAGAAAAGATGAAAACGACAATAAATACAGAATTACATTAAAATTACAGTACCAACTATAACTTATGCCAGTGAGAACTGGCAATGCAATGGAAATGAAATATGAGAATAGCAGGAAAAACGAAATGGGACAAAGTAAGGAACGAAGAAATCAGAAGCATAACTAATCAAGACCCAATAATATCAAATATTAAAAAGAAACAAATGAACTGGTTTGGCCACCTAGTAAGAATGTAGCAAGATAGAATAGCGAGAAAAGTAATGGAAATGGGAATATCAAGAAAAAGACAAAGAGGAAGACCCAGGAGAAAATGGATAGACCAGATTAAAGAAATTGGAAAGAACAAAGGAAAGTCATTAGGAGAGATGAAGGCATTAGCCAGGGACAGAAGAGAATGGAAAACATGGGTTCAGGAAGAACTCCAATCCGACGCCTGAGAAGGCATACGGATAAGAGAAAGAAAGAGAGAAGGAAAGTTTCGAGATTTGCTCTTTTCACGGTCTAAGAAACTGACCTGACCTGAGATGTGATAATGCCAAGTAATAAAGCCATAAAAGTATTAGCCGGGTAGGGACGTATTTATTGTGTTGCAGAATATTAAATTATTACTTGAAAACTGTATTAGACTATTCGGTCGTTTTTATTATATAAATAATTAGTACTTTTTCATTTTCATCTGTTATAGTACGGCTCTGCACGGTAAATCCGAGAAATTTGATAGTTTTATTGCATCTCAAGCCTAAGTCAAGTCAGTTGCTTATATCGTGAAAAGAATTATACCTACTTTGGAAAAAATTGTATCTAGTCTTTGCCAATTTTCATGGGCATAGGAGGTTTTAATGTAAATATTTTCCAGTTCTTTAAATAAAAAGTCAAAATATAAACAATAATTTCCAATGTGGTATATGGGTTAAGACAACCTGTACAAACAGTAATCTTATGATCAAGTCGGTTAACAAGGGTAATCTTCTCATTGGAGTGTTGACTTTATTCAATTTTTTATGGAACCGTCACCATTGGATTTCGCTTTCATCATTCTAAATATCATAAATTCTTGTCCATGAGTATGACTAACGCATTTTTTGTCGTTCTCAGGACATAATGACAAATTAATTGGTTTATACAGCATACCTGGCCTAAAGATCATTAGCACTTTTTACAATTGCAAAACACATATATGTTTATATCCGTATACATACGTACATGTATTCTTTTTTGTTTTTATTTATTTGTATATGTCTGGGTACTTTTTGTTGTATGAGGTCGATTTGTTTAAGAACATAAACAAGTAACTCGAAGTAGTTTATTCATAGGCGTACTGTAAACTTATTGCCACTATTTAATAAACAAATTAACCATGGTTTAATATTGTTTTTTTAGGAACCAATGGTGAATCATTTGAATATTTCTATCCACTAAATATGTAGAAGAAATAACTCCGCTTCTACACCAAAAACTAAAGCATTATATTTTTTCAAATATGCTTCAACAAACAATGGGAGATATTTTCATTGGACCAGTGCTGTACATGGGTCGAGAGTAGGGTATCTCCACAAGGTTGGAAAAAGAGAGACTGAGTGGACTGGAGTGTGCGAGAGGTGTGCAGTGGAGGATGATGTGGGACATGTGTTCAGATTCTGGAAGATCGAGGAAGTGCTGAAGGAGTTGGATAGGATACTAGTGGAGACAGTACAGTACAGTTAGGAAAATCTTACGATATCTCACCAAGCGGGAAGGGGGGTTGGAAAATAAAAGGAAAATAAACATGATAAATCGCTGAAGCTTGTATGCGATAATAAATTTAATCCTATCAATAATCATACATGTACTCGTACCATTCAAAACACTAATCAATTACAATTACAAATAATAAATAAATAAAAAATAACAAAACATAGAATATTTACTTGCTTTAGATCTTGTAATAATAACATAATAAGTGTCCAAAAGTTGGTATTTAATCAAAAATTAATAAGTTGACATATAAACCAATTCCCCCACTAAAGGACAATCCTTGAAAGTGGATATGAATTTTGTTTACTATTTACTACCATTATTATTATTTAAAATGAAGCCAATACTACTTAATAAAAATATTACCAGTGAAAGTTCATCACTATACACTCATAAGAAATCCAAGAAACAAAATAATAACATTTAATACATTACAATTAAGTTTGAATAAATCATTAATGTAAATATTAAAAAGTAGTGGCCATAGTACGATTCCTTGAGGGACTCCATAAAGTACATTTCTCATGGTACTGTATTCATTTCCGATTTGTACATGCTGTTTGCGGTTTCTGAGGTAATTCTTGAATAAACAATACGATTTATCTCTAAATCCGATGCTTTCTTAGGGCTCCTAGAAGTTGACTATGGCAAACAGTGTCAAAAGCTTTTCTTAAATCAATGAAAATACCTAATGTAGGAACTTTTTCATCAACATTTTTGGTTATATTTGAGATTACATAAGAAATTGCATCTTCTGTCGATTTTCCTTCGCGAAAACCATATTGCTTATCAGATAACAAACTATACTTATTTAGATAATTGAATACTCGTTTTTTTAGTGACTTTTCAAACATTTTAGATAGGCTGGAGGGTAAGGATATAGGCCTATGGTTGTTAATATTTATCTTATCTCCAGATTTAAATATTGGTTTGATAGTAGCTATTAAAAGATTCTGGCACCGTGCCTGTCTTAATGCATTTGTTTATGATATAAGATAATGGTTCAGCTATAAACTCGCGAGCCGCCTTTAGATGTTCTGATGTTAAACCATGGATACCAGGAGCCTTTTTATTCTTCAAAGAATCTATTATTTCACCTATTTCAGCAGGATTTGTTTCAGACAGAAAAA
>CAJUYG010006521.1:0-12047 GCA_910591675.1 Galerucella calmariensis | reverse complement strand
ACTATTGACAGGGAAGTACTGAGGAGAATTTCATTCAAAATTCTCCACTTTTAAGAATTTAATCCAAGCTTTCGAACCACTATGTGTTCATTATCAAGGAATAATATCTAAATGAGATTAAAGGTAAAAAAGGTGTATAAATGGCAATAAATTAAACATTTGTATAAAATAAAACTCAAAAAACAATATAATATAAAATATGAAAATTTTTTTTTACAGATGTATCCTAAATGAGATTAAAGGTAAAAAAGGTGTATAAATGGTAATAAATTAAACATTTGTATAAAATAAAACTCAAAAAACAATATAATATAAAATATAAAAATTTATTTTTTTTTACAGATGTATAAATGAAATTGTTTAATTATTCTCCATAGTGATTCGTTTTTTTAAATTATTCAAGTTTTGTTTTTCAAAATCCAAAAGATATGCATATATTACACTTAGATTATTTATATCCGTTTTTTTATTAATACATCTATCTTCTTGTGATATATAGGCTGTTTCTAAAAAGATCCGTTTTTTGTAATTGATTTCTGTCGATAAAATTTTGGCATGCTCATAATTCATTATATGGCCTTCAGAGAATACGTGTTCAGCAAGTGCACATTTCTCTGGGTGAAGCTTGCTGTCACTTTTATGGGACGTTATTCTATTAGCAAGAGACCTTTTTGACTGACCAATGTATTTCTTATCACAATTTTTACAAGGAATTTCATAAACTATGTTAGGTAATTTATTATTAGGTGTTTTGTCTTTGATTTTACTGAAAAGGGAATGGATTGTAAGATGTTGTTTATTTGCAATTTTTATATTATGTTTCTTGAAGATTCCGGAAAGTTTAGGTGTAATTGTTTTTATATATGGTAAAGATACATAAAATGGAATGGTATTAATAATAGAACTGATGTCATTGTATTCTGTTTTCCTTGTCATGTTATGAATTATGTCATTTTTATTGTCAGAAGTGTTATATAAAATTTGTTTCAAGAGATGTGGTGGATAAGAGTTTTCAAGAAATAGTTTATATAGAATTTTGGGGTCCGTTGAACTATAGGGAAACACGAATTTTTGACTGATTTTGCGAAAAATCGATAGTACTCACCTATTTTGAGAATAATCCGTCAAAAAATTTCCCTATAGTTCAACGGACCCAGAATTTTGATATTTTTTTGGTGAAAAATGGGATCCGAAATATTCAATACCCTATTTTTCATTTGTTTGATTAAGTTAAGTTTAGTATTACGTGGATAATATGAATGATAGTTGATATATCTACCAGAGCTTATCGGTTTTCTATACCAGTCAATTGAAATTTTATTATCTTTGTTCCTTATAAAGTTAGTATCAAGAAAAGGTAAGGATTGTTCTGTATCTTCTTTTTCTATAGTGAATTGTATATGTGGATCGAAACTGTTGAAATAAAATAAAATATTATTTATTTCATTTTCTGGAAGAGACAAAATTATATCATCCACATATTTTTTAACAAAGAACAATTCAAATGGTAAAACAGATATAACTAAGTCTAAGATGTAATCCATTACATAGTCTGCTGATATAGGAGATATTGAAGATCCCATTGGTGTTCCAAAGGTTTGTTGATACATTTTGTTGTCATAGGAAAAATATGTACTATTAAAAATAAATGTTATTACTTCTAAAAAGGTTTCTTTACTCAGTTTGCAATTTTTATTTATATCATTCCATTTCTTATCAATAGCTGTTAAACATAAATTTAAATAAACATTACTAAAAAGTGACACTACATCCAAACTTAAAAGAACATAATTTGGTGGTAGTACAAAGTTATTGAACTTTTTGTTTATTTCAAAAGAATCTTTGATGTAATATTCATTGTTATAGTCATATGATTTTGTAAGTATTTCAGTTAACCAAAGCGTGAGAGGTTCAATTGGTGTTCCTATTGATGCTACTATTGGTCTAGCTGATAAGGTTGGTTTGAGAATTTTTGGTAAACAGTAAAATTTTGCCGGAATACCGTTATAGGTTGTTAGTTTATTCTTAGTATCTTTGTCAATTTGTTTTTTATTAAACAACTTTTTGATTAAAGTATTACACTCATTGGTTATTTTCAAAGTAGGATCTTTATTAAGTTCTTTATATGATGTATTATCATCTATAAGTTGTTTAGAAAGATCTGAATATTGTTGTTTTTCAATTATAACTGTTACATTACCTTTGTCTGATTTTGTTACTATTAAATTTGGATTTTCATGTAAAAATTTTTTTGTTTTATGTAATAATTCTCTGATAATTGAAGATTGTTTAGGTTCATGTATATGGTTAGTTAAAATATTAGTAGATTTTGCTATAATATATATATATATATATATATATATATATATATATATATATATATATAATCGAATTCCCTTCTACCTTTCGGTGTAGGGAGATTTCTCAAAATTTCAAGATTCAACAAAAATTTTCCATTCTTTTCTATTTTTTGCTAATTGTTTTACTTCTGTAATTGTTTTCCTCTTTCTCTCAATATTTTTGGTATGTTGTTATCCCATGATTCTTTGGGTCTACCTCTGTCACTTCTAACAATCACCTTTGCTTCCTATACATTTTTAACTAGTCTAGTATCCTCCATTCGATGTAGGTGTCCCCACCAGTTTAGTTGTCTTTCTTCTATATAATCTAGCATGGACTTTATTCCTAGCTCCTCTCTTATGTCTACATTTCTTATTCTATCTCGTTTTGTTAATCCTCCCACAGATCTCAGGTATTTCATTCCTATAGCTTGTATTCTACTCTTCATCTTTTGGTCCAATACCCACGTTTCGCTGCCATAAGTGAGTATCGGTTTAAAAACTGTTTGGAATACTGACATTTCGGTTTTTTTGAGATTTATTTCTTATTAATAAATCCTGGTTTCTGCATGTGGTAAGTTTTTATGGCTTTTCCTGTTCTTTCCATAATATCCCTATCTTGTTTACCAGTGCTGCCAATTGTTGTTCCTAAGTATTTGAAGTGGGTAACCTGTTGGATTATACTCTCGTCAATTGTAATATTCAACCTTTCTTGATTTTTTGCTATCATGATTATTTTTGTTCTATTTTCATTCACTTTCATTCCATTCAATTTTAGAGTTCTATTCCATATATCTATATTTTTTTGGAGACCTTTCTCTGTATTGGCCATTATAACTAGATCGTTAGCAAATGCACATTCACGTATCTTCTGGTTCAAGTTGCTCTATACCTACAGAAAGTTCCTGTGTATCTGTTTTTGTTTGCTTTATTAAATGGTCCATGAGAATATTGAATAAAGTTGGGCTTAGACTTCCACCTTGTCTTAATCCCTGTTTTGTCTCAAATGTTACAGATGCTCGGTTATCATTGATTATATAGCTCATGTTTTTTCTGTAAATACTTTTTTATACTCCCATTAGTCTTTTATCAACTCTCCTTTCTTCTAGTATGTTTCATATTTTCTTCCTACAAACTCTATCAAAAGCAAGCTTTCTCCAAGTCTATAAAGGCGGAGTATGTCTTTGTTTTGCTATTTTGTGTTTTCCCTATGATTTGCTCAACTGTAAATATGTGGTCGGGTACACTTCTTCCCACACGAAATCCACCTTGTGCCCCATCCAGTGTTGGTTCTATGTGCATTTTTAATTTTTTATTAATATATATTTTTTTTTCATACACCTCCAGGGCTGAACTTGCAACATTATCCCCCTGTAATTGCTGCACTCTCTAACATCTCTTGTTTTGTGTATTGGTAGTAGTATTGCTGTCTGCCAATCTTCTGGTATTTTTTCTTCCGACCATGATTTATTACAAACATCTAAAAGCAATTCTGTTCCTTTTTCTCCCGAATTTACTATCATTTCTGAAGTTATTTTATCGTGACCTGCAGCTTTTCCGTTTTTCAATGTTCTTATTGCTTCTATAATGTCATTCAACGTAATATCATCGCACGTTCCTTGTTCCTTATTCACAGACTCCGTTTTTTCCATTGATTCTTCATCATAAGTAGTAGTTAATAGTTTTTGATGTTCCTTCCATCGTCCATTATTTCAATATTATTGGTTGGTATTCCTCCTTTTTGGTTGTCCTTACTGTTTTCTTCCAATTTCCTACCAAAAAGTTCCCAGCTCTCCTGTTTTTCTTTTTTGACTATATTTTTGACTATTTGTCGTTGTTTTTCATATTCCTGGTAATTATGTTCCGTTCTGTTCTCTAAATACTTATTCCATTTTTGTTTTTTATATTGAATTCCATGACTAGTTTCTTGATTCCACCATGCTTTTTGTTTTTATTAGACCTGAATATTCCACAAACTTGTTTTTCCGATTGTGAAATGTTTTTAAAGTATTTCCATGTTTCCTCCACGCCTTTGTTCATTAAATTTCCATTTGTGATCTCTCATTCTGTGAGCTTTGTGTATGTTTTAGCTATCTCCTCTTCTCTTAACTTGTATGTTTTTATTGTTTCGTATATTGTTTGTTTTTCTTTATATTCTTTATTACTTCTGTTAAGTTTGTTTTTCCTTCCAATTTTTGCTACTACCATGTAATGGTCAGAATTTATTTCTGGTCGTCGCATTACTCTTACATCTTCTACTAAATTCCTATTATCTTTTTCTACAAGAACGGACATTCTTACAAATGGTACCGGGTGGCCAACTAGGAACGGCCGTCAACCATATCTCAGGAGTGGATCAAAGCACAGGTACGGGAAAAATGCATGACAAAAGTGGCATCAAGAAACGCCTGGAGATCATTTTCAGAATTGTAGGCCTATCGCTAGAGGGCGTATTTGACAGTTAAAATTTTAAAACGCGAAACTTCTCAAGATTTACTTCATTGAGGAGTATATTTAATATTACTACCAGATTCCTCGACAAATTCTGCATATTTTTGATATGACAAGTTTAAGTCTATCTTTCCAAATAAGGGGTGGGGGAAAGTGAGAGCCTTGTTTTGAGAAAACGCCTGTAATTCCGGTTCTGCTGTACCGATTTCAAAAAACCAGATATTGTTTGAAAAAGCTTTTGTTAAACAATCAAAAATTTGTGAATATGAAGCAATCTGATCAATAACATGAATGCTAGAGGGCGCTTTATTTTTTCAAAATTTTTGTTTCCTCGTAACAATTTTAAATAGCAACACACAAATTGAAGTAAGTCTTTAAAAAGTAGACTCAATTGGTAATTGAACACTGCAAAGCGCAAGGCGATATCTCCTTTCTATCCTGAGATATCGTAACAAACAGGTAAATAGCGGGTTCTGTTCTCCCAACGTCTAGAAGGCTGGTTCTCATTAACAGAAATTATCAAATTTAGCCTGACTTGGAAGGGTCTACATTGGTTTGCAGTTATTTAAACTGTTATTATACTAATGTTATGGTTGCCACTAGATTACCTGAATGTAATGCTGTCGCTACTAACAATGGGAACGAATTTTAAAATAATTTTATAAATTGAAAAATTGGAACCTTTAGGTAATGAATAACTAGGTACGTAATTAGTGCCGCCTAGATGTTCGAAATGTCGTCAATCATTTCCAATGCATGGAATCAATCGCAGACGGGTGCAGAAAACAGCAGCTTCAATGTCGTGTATCACATGTGAGAGCCAGTTGCAAAAATCCAGCCTGGTATCGAAATCTTGAGCATTCAAACTTTGGTGTAGGACCATGTGATATGGGTACAATTTAAAATAGTATACTCATATCAAAAAGACACATTGAAGGCCTTCGTTGTTAGTAAACGAAAAAATGACTTTGAATTTATTAACTCTCGTAATGTTATTACGAATTTTTTTCCGCCAGGCCTCTCATTATTTTCATTATTGGTACATTTTTACTTCACTCTGCCTCACTTAGGTGATTATCATGCTGTTAGCCAAAAATATATTCACACATCATAAGATAATTTCATTAAATAATTTGGCGATTTACTGAAACTTGACATAAAATGGCGGCAAATACATTAGTCATGTTTCCACAAGTTAACTTTGATTTATTGATATTTTCGGTATAATGAGAATGATAAACATATAGTTAAGTTGCTACCTACTGGACAAATGAAAAACATCAGTTATCATTAAACCGAGTTCAGGTGTTTGATACAACGCGACCTAAATTCGTCATTCATATTTTAAACTGTAGGTATTTGTTGTTGCTGGGCAAATATCGGTTTTTTTATTCATATTTTATGCTCTCGATTTACTAACACATCGCTTGAAATCAAATATTATTCTCATAAAACTGTAGCACAACTTACTTTACCAGCCTTTTAGACGTTGAAAGAATAATTCCCGCCATTTACCTGTTTCTTACGATATCTCAGGATAGGAAAGAGATATCACCTCGCGGTTTGCATTGTTTGAGTAGTAATTTAGTCTACTTTTCAAAAACCTACTCTAATTTGTATGCTCCTATTCAAAATTGTTTCGAGAAAACACAATATTTAAAAAATATATAACATAGTCCCCTAGCTTTCATGTTATTGATGAGATTGCTTCATATTCACAAATTTTCGATTGTTCAACAAAAGCTCTTTCAAACAACATCAAGTTGTTTGAAATCGATTAAACAGAACCGGAACTACAGGCGTTCCCACTCTCCCCTACCCCTTATTTGAAGAGATAGACTTAAACTTGTCCTATCAAAAATATGCAAAATTTGTCGAGGAATCTGGTTATGATATTGAATGTGCTCCTCAATTGGGTGAATTTTGGAAAATTTTGCATTTTAAAATTTCAACTGTAAAATCTCTAGCGGTGGACTTACGAATTCTGATAATAATTTTCGGGCGTTTCTCGAGGCCACTTTTGTCATGGATTTTTTCATCTTGAACCTGTGCTATACTCCACTCCCTAGATACGGCCGACGGCCGTTTCTAGTTGGCCACCCGGTACATGCTAGCTAGACTAAAAGTTATTCCGTCCAATCTAATCCCATTCTATAACATAACAAACTTTTATATTATGATTGAAAAATATATTATCCTTTTTCCTTCATTTTATTTTCACCATTGAATAAAACAATCAACTCAACTATATAGTTTTCCGGAACAAGGAGTGAAGTGGATGTCCATCGTTTTATCTGTGTTTTCGGTGTGAATGGCTAACATTGAGCCGGCTGAGTACCCGCCAGTAATCAGATTGATTTTATCCTGTAAAATCGCCGAGGATTCCAGCAATATTTCGTCAGCAATGGATAGAAAAGAAAACTAGAAAATTCATAGTTGTTCGGTGATTTGAGAAATTATTTTGTTAGATCGCTTTGGTTCGGGGTGTTCTCAGGAAAATTGAAGCACTAGTAGGCGAGAGAAAATTCAAATTGAATTTTATATTGGTCGGACATTTAACTGACACCTTATCTACAGCTCTATTCAATTGTATACCTGGGCGATTGATTGTGTCGAGTATTACAAAGATTCCGTTACCTTTTCCTTTAGACTGATCGACTACCCAGCTGATTTTCAGTGCATAATAATGGGTAAATTTTTATCTTTTCACATTTGAAAATTGTCACCACATCAATAAATGGTTGAAATGTGTCCTCTTTTTCTATTTCGAATGAATCATTTTCTGCTGAACAAATTATTTTGAGCATAAATGTATAGAGTGAACTGCGTGTAAGTAATATCATCATTGATATTTCTTCCTGAATAGCAACCGCAATAACCCCGTTCTCATTCAGTAGTCCTAACTGCGTTGAATTAACACTTTTTTAGAGATTTTTGATATTATTTCTCACGGCACTTTTCCCACGCCACATACATTTATATGGAGAATCAAATAAAATCGACAAAAACTCAGCTACTGTCATCTTTGAATACCTACTTAGTTGTCACAATACTGTCACATTATATTGGAAATCCTTAAATTGTAGATAGAGTTTCAATAAACCCTCAACTTCTACTATTCATTTAATGAAAAGAAATGACGTTTTGGGTTTGTCCATACAAAATTGTACAGATTTCACTATTAACTATAATTTTGAATGAAATTATTCAAAAGCTTAGAGATATATTATGATACTTCACTGTTATTTTCTTCTTTTAACCATAGAAATAAATATTAAGATACTTTACTGGTATTGTTTTAAATTTGTGCAGTTGTAGAAAAAGTATAGTGTGCAACATGTGGGATAGTAGTTTCCCACTTTTTGCACGATATACTATGCCGCCTTTGTGTGGAAAGTATTTCGCACGCTTGTTGATATAAGACACTTTCCATGGGACTGAAAAGTGCGATATACGGTACTTTCCTTTGTGGTCGTAGAAAATAGTATACTGTATACCTAGGCGGTGGAGTGGCATTTTTCAGGCCGAAAACCATTTTACCTATTTAAAGCACGCCTCAGCGTGTTTAAATCGAACTTTTTAGCACAACTCGAGAAACGAAGTCTAAATCTATGGTCTAAATCATGTCTAAATGTCAATTTTTTTATTATTGATCTGACAGGAGTAGTTTGTAACGTCAAAACTTTTATTCGAACGATATTTAACAATGTCAAATTTATAAATTAAAATGGAAAGTGCCGTTGGTATTGTGTGAAATATTAATATTCCCATTTTTCAAATCTTAGGAAATGGTATTTAAATTAATACTATTGACATTCACAGAACTCAATAAGGTTGAACTTCCATCAAAATACAAATTAGTTTATGTTTTTTTCATTTCCATGACAACGCAAGGTGTACATCATATACGTCACGAATTCAACCATTTGACATTTAGTTGACGTTTCCATCTATGATTTCCATTTCTTGTTGTTGTAGTAGTTATAGACCGGTATTTATAATTTCAAAGTGCACCAATTAAAAAAAATTTCGTAAAGTATTCGTGGATAACTGATCTTTAAGACACTTGCTCTATTTCGAGCACTCCGCCGGCTTCGCCGTCGTGCTCCAAAAATCGCGCGTGTTTTAAAGACCTTAACCCTCCAGTGGTGACGTACGGTCTGTATGACCGACGACAACTAGAAACATGCGTTATTGCGCCGACTCAGAGCGGGCCGCTCTGTGCTCTAAGTTACATGCATCATTTTAAGCCAGTTGTCGCCTGACATCGAAACAAAACAGGAAAACCAAATATTATTGCAAAATTTGCAATAAGTTTCTCTGTCTGGAACATGTCATCATTATCTGCTCACAGTGCTCTGAGCAAAAACTGTAAATTATAATAATTATATTATATAGGTTTCACGTTTCAAGTAGACACAAATGCATTTTTTTTTTTTTTCTGTGAAAATGATATTTTATTTTAGAAGTTGTGTTCATGATATTTTATATTTTTGTTCGTGTATTTCATTAGTGGTTTTTAAAATAAATACTTTGTTTACACCTACGTCGTTTGTTTTTTATTAAAACAAAAAAATTGATAAAAAAATATATTTTAATAACCATATAGACCCCATATGAGTGTATCGGTCTGGTGGACCGACGTCACCAGTAATGGTGAAATTTTTCACGTCACTTGCCGAGGGTTAATATCCACTTATACTTTAATATACTATTATAATATGGGATTCAGTACTGTTTTCATTTTACACAATAATTGTTGATACATACATTACATTATTTCATTTGATTCTGACTCCATCACTTCAAACAAAAATAACAGAATACGACAGCTTATCATTAAATTTGCAAACATTTACAACTACTAACAATTTATTTTTATATTGACGTTCAATGGTGTTTATTTTGAGCGATTTGTTTTTGTTTGTTCTGGATAATGTGATTGAAATACTTATATGCTTCTTTGCGCGATTGATCTTTTTTGTTTATTTACAGCATCGGTTGTCAAGTCGATAGGTTGTGTTTACTGGTTTCTAAGTCTAACACGTCGGTGAGTGATTTACTTACCGTTCAGACGTTGGTAAGTGAATTACCTACCGACGTCTTAGCCCCACATACATTTAAGTGGTCCTAAATAATATATTACTTCATTCATTACACAAAAGGAGCGAAAAAAATAAGAAGATTTATATATTTCTAATGAACAGAATCGAATAGAACAATATAAAGAGTAATAAATACCATAAAAACAATTTCACCAAAATAAAAATTATACTATATTATATTGTATAAAATTTAAACTGATCGAGCAGTATAAATGTCACTTTTGACATTTCGTTCATTTCGAAATTATTGTGAACAAAAGTAATAAGTAATAATATGTATTTGCCTTAGTGAATAAGTATTTTCGGTCTGGTGCTCGACATTTCTTTCAAAAACTAACGCGAAAGATTTAAACTGTCATAAAACACACGAATCTCTTTAAAACTGTCTAACATTTTACCGAAAATATTGGGTCTGTCTACTTGGGTATTTGAAAATCTAGATTTCTATTGGTAAATTTTTCAGTTTTATAATAAGAACCAGTGTTATAATGAGAATCATTATGAAACTTGAAATTGGCATTCAATCAACAACTCAAAGTAGGTATAGGAGAAGAAAAAATATATTTTAAACATTGGAAGAGTAGCGCTCCAGAAACGGATTGATTGGAATAGCGCTTTTCTGCTTATTCATAAAATACTTCATGAAAATAATTCTGGATAACTTTTTTTGTGATATGATTATTTTTGTTAGAAAATATGTCTGAATCAAATTTATGATATTGTGTATGGAACTGTGTGTTGATTGACAGCAATTCCAATGATAAGTCGTGAGAAAGCCTGGATGAAAACTACTTTCTTGAAAAAGCAGGTAATTGTTTATCGAAAATTTCCCTTTCTTATATTGATAACCAAATTTGACAACATTCGACTGGAATATTTTCCAATATTGGGCTCTTCAAATATCATGTTCGCCGAGTCCAATTGAATATGATGCCTTTCTTCCCAAGCATGTCTCCAAATACCTTACCAAAATATAATATTAATATACCTTCTCCTACGATCACTACCGAAAGTAGGCTTTTGCACACTCAAATCTAACCGATAATTTGATGTTTTCTGCGAGCTGTCATAATTTGACATTATTGGCGCTCCTAAGCAGAAAGTAACTTTGGCGCACCCCTAATTTTATTTATAGATAAAAGAGACCTAGCAGTTATTTCAATAAAAACTGTAGAATGGAATATTTTAGTTGATTTTTCAATATGTTAAAGCATCCAACAGTATTTCCCGTGATAATTTGATGAGAAATACGAAAATATAAAAAATATCTGATATAAGGTAGTGTAATAAGTGTTGCCTTCGTACATAGGTACACGAAACTGCAATCTGGAAACTGCTAAGTACAACAATGGCAATTAATTTTATTTTGGTGTGATCATAGTGTAACGAAGTTAATTTTCCGACAATGATTATTTTTAAGTTTCCAAATATATTTTCATTTAATATCGTATATAACCCGTTATACCCTCTGACTTCTATGTAGAAATAATTTGTTAGAAAATATTCATTCCGAGTTTTAATTTAAAATTTCAAGTTTCGACCGCCACATGATTGTAAAAATTCATGCTTCCCCTCTATCACGGAATAAGTAGTGCGCAGGTCGAACTAACCAAGAGAGGTGGAAAGCAGTCTGAATAGAAGAAGGCTTGATAGTCGAGACGAGGAAAGTTCGATGCTGGCTGGCGAAGATAAGGGTCGTAACGTTTGCCGTTTGCCGAATTAGTTAAAATTACCAGTCAGTTTGTTTTGATATTTTTTTTCTAGTAATTTTATTTTCAATTTTTTTTTAAATTGAAGTAGCTGCTGCGAAGGTAAGACTTTATAGAAATATAATTTTAAATAAAAGGTGGTCTTTTCAATATAATTGATATTTCATTTTTACAACAAGCAATATACTAATTTAGTAGTGTCATTGTATACCAATGATATAACGAAAGCTCGTACAGTTGGGTCTGAATAATATTCCTTCCGTATTCATTCCCGTTTCGGTTGAAATATTGAAGTTTACAGGCGTCCTGCCAGGGCTCGTTGGTATTTCAATTCGAGAACGTGAAGCCCACTGGATCAAAATATTAAGGTTTTCCATGCGTTCTGCCAGGGCTCACTGATATTTTCATTCTCGAATCAAACCCGTCCGTCCTCATTCCCGTTT
>CAJUYG010006520.1:352-12048 GCA_910591675.1 Galerucella calmariensis | reverse complement strand
TGAAAGACATCTCTTGAAAAGTGATGAAACAAAAAGGTATTAAATGTGCGACAAAGAAGGGAACGGTCACGTGTCATGTCACATCGTCAAACATGTATGGAGGGGAGCGCTCTCGTGAGAGAGAGTACAGACATTCAATTGAAGAACATTGGTGAATAAAGACATTTCTTGAAAAGTGAGGTTATGAAACAAATAGAGAATCTTAGTTTATCGGATTGTGGAGAAGTAAGTCGTCAGACGTGGAGCAGACTTTGTATGAACTGGGTGTCTACAGGGTGTAACAAAAAGGCAGGTCATAAATCATACCACATATTCTGGGGCTAAAAATAACTCGATCCAACCCAAGTTACCCTAGTACATATGTGCATGCGAAAAAAGGAATCCTTGAGGCTGCAATTGGATATCGTCAGAAGTCATTGCTTTTTGAAACCAAATTGTTTTTGATTGAAGTTGAGCGCCAATGAAACACTAATTGAGTTCAATGCCATTAAAAAAAATGATGTTAAATAATGGAAAAAATTTAAAGTGAATAATGCAGGTTCTTGCCTAACTAACCAATAAATTTTGAGGTAAACTAAGCCAGTTCACAGGGCTTTGTTACCTTGTTGATGTAAAGAAAAAAGTTATTTTTTTAGCAAAACTAGAAAAAAAGAGAAAGCAATTTTGGGGCGCGACTAATTTTCTTTCCTCAATCAAATCTAAAGGTCAGCTAACTTTTAATCTGTTTAAAAAAAGAAAGAACTTAAAGTTTCTGTATAATAAATAAAACTAATACGTAACAAAAATGTATATAATTGAATATTGAAATTACAAAAAAAATGGGTTAGTGAACAATAAGGATATATGAAAAAAATACTTAGCATTAATACATATTTCCTTTGGAATTGAAGTTGAACTGTAACTATTGATGTGCTTCTATGGACTGCATACAGGAAACGGTAATTTAGGAAACTATGTCCAGGAAACTGTAGCTTTGGAATATTATTTAGCAGGAACTTTATATCTCCAAAAAAAACTTGTAACTATACAATCGATAAAAGAACTTCTAGAAACTTCTAGGTACTATAGTAATTATGCTATGACAGTACGGGACCATTTTCGCGATTTTAACATGGTATTCTCCATAAGAAAATCTAAGGTTCGTTCTGGTCAATTTGGATCATTTTGGAGTGGGGGTAAATCTCAATCTGCGCATGTGCTACGTTATTGGATAGGTGACGTCATGGGGGTGACGAATAAAATAGTGAAAAAATTCTAACAACCCCCGTTCATCCCCCTCACACCACCCCTCCTACTAAAAGTTAACCAATCATAGCAAACGACATCTCGTCTAAAAGGCCTTAACGTCTAGTATATAGATAAAACAACCACCAACCTATAGGCCCATCCTAAATATTTAGGACCACCCAAATATCCATTTAGGATCCTCAGAGGACCATTGGCCCACCCACAAATATTTAGGATCCCCAGTGAACCATCATAGACCCATCCCCAGTGGACCACCCAAATTAGGATCTCCAGAGGACCACAAATATTAAGGATCCCCAGTGGACCACTCAAATATCCATCCTAAAATCCCCAGAGGACCATTGGCCCACCCACAAATATTAAGGATCCCTAAATATCCATCCTAAATCCCCATTGACCCATTCCCCATTGGCCCATCCCCAAATCCCCCACTTACCCATCCCCAAATCCCCATTGGCCCACCCAAATATCACACTTACCCATCCCCCATTGGCCCACCCAAATGACCAATTTGAAAAAATTTCCACCAGAGTCCGGACACGAACCATCAACCTTCGCGTCTGAAACAAAGCGTCTAACGAACATAGCTATTCGCACTCATAAGTGTTGGATTAAAATAAAGGTATAAAAAAGAGTGCATTCATATGTTCATCTTAAATTATTTAAACAAACACATCAAGTGGAATATCGTTAACCTTACTCGATTCTTTATTATACAGAGTGTTTTAAAATTATAGTTCACGAATCAACTGAAGTGTATCATTAGAGTACAAAGACAAGTGACATCGTTGAAAATGGTATTTAGATACGTCTCACAGGGTGTATCATTAGAGTACATAGAAAAAATCAGGTGACATTCAGTTTTATTATGATATGTATAATATTAGTATCTTTGTTTTCAAATCTTCATGTAAAAGTTGATGAATAGAATTTTTAAAACGATGTTTGAATAGCCTTAACGTTCAGTAAACATTCTTTTATCAGAGCGTAAAAAAAATAATGGAAAACGTGATAAACATACCACTATTCTTTTAATTATAAGGGTACAAGGTGTTTTAAAACCAATTACTCCAAATGATATTTTTAATCTACCTATAATATGTTTAATAAAAAATATCCTAACACTCAGTATATGGTGAATATTAATTATGAATATATTTTCAGTACTTTGTTATTAAAAATCCGCCAGAGGAATGCAGTCGAGACGTAATAGTGTAATTATTATTAAGGTCATTTTAGATAGTTTCTCTTGAAGGTGAAACATCTTTAAAATTAGATTCATTTTGTATTTAAGCTCAGGATTTTCCTATGAAATTCATTTGTTTCTAGTTTTTGATCACACCATCAACCTTCAATAAACAACAGGTGAGACATTTTACTTGGAAGTTATTATATAGTTAAATTATATTATTATTATTATTTTTAGTGTAATGGATTTAAAAGCGATAAATTCTTCTTCTCTTCTAGAAAAAGATCCGAAGCCCATAATAAAATTAAATGATTTAAAATTAGGGGAACCTAAAAAAATTATTGGTGTAAAATTAGTACACAGCAAATTTGGGGAATCGGTATTATTGGAGCTGGAAAAAGAAGTGACATTCCTTCCGTTGAGGGTGACAAAAGAGTATAAACCGTTTATACAATTTTTTAAAGAGGGAAAATACGCCTTAGTATTTAGAGGAGAAGTAGAGATTGGTAAACCAAATCCGATGGCATCATTTGAAATTATTGAAATTTAATTGGTGAGTTATATTTTTATAGTTATGATAGACCACATTATCCAATTAATGTTAAACTGAAAACAGATCAATAAAATTAATGAACTATGAAACATTGAAAAAAGTAACATTTATAGAATAAAAAACATAGTATATTAGATTTTATTTTCATTAAACATGTATTTGTTCAATAGTTAAGTTACATAAATGACATCTCGACTGTGATGTAGGTGGTCCATCGATGTGAGTTTGCCAGTCAGGTCGATTGTAATGTATAAAACAAGGCAGTTGAATTTGTAAATCAAAATTGTCTCGATATGCTCTTGGTAATTTATTCCATGCATATAATAACTCAAGTGGTTGCGCCTTTTGAATTAAATAATCCAATGGAAACTTCTCAAGTTCTTCTTCATTAAACTGATATAATCGTCGCTTATATAGCCAATGGTCCTTCATTGGACAAATACATATTTCTAGATGCTGATTATTCATTGTTTTATTTAATTCACTTTAGAAGTTTATCACATACTGTTTAGATTCAATTATTTTTTCAACGTTTATAATTTTCAATTTTAGAGTGGGGGAATATAATTTAAAATAATTTAATTTTTTTTCAGATTTCAACCAGAAAATATCTTTTAATTATTCTAATAGCGATCGTAACTCACAAAATGGTTCATATTAACCAATTGCAAGATAATATATTTTTGGGAGAACGACAATTATCTCTAAATCCATATAAAACAAAATATGTTATGATTGGCTTATCACCCTATTTAAATTATGATCCATGTGTTGGAATATTTGGAACCAAAAATACCTATTTTATATTCAGTCCACAGGAATGGAACATTTTTTTATCGTGTAGAAATGATATTGATGACTTTTTATTTAGATCAACAAACAATAAGAATATGGAACCGTTAGATATGGGTAAATTTGATTTAATATTTAAACGATTATCATTTGGGAATGTTGTGAAAATTTATAAGGGTGATTCTTCTATTTATCTAAGAGCTGATACTACTTCAATGTTATGGAAAATGTTACCACTCATTGAAAATAGATTAACAGACTTGAAAAATTTACAATTTGCTAGTTCACTAAAAATTTTACAAATGGGAATAAAAGATTCCACCACTGATCCAGTAACTACAGCCTTGAATATAATTGAACCATTAAAACATTTAAATAATGAGACATACGCTATCGCATTAGAAGTAATATATAGATATCCTCAGTTACTTAAAGATGAAGATTTACAGCTATGAAATATGAAGAAAAGACAACATACAATAGAAGTAAAGAAAACTATTCACTTTGATGAAACAAGAAATAAAATTCATTTATTAGTTACTTGGAAATATGCATATCAACAAGCGAGAGAAGGATCATTATGGATCATTGCCGCATGTGACCGACTACGGTTTATGCAACGAATTATTAAAATTTCCAAAATTTTAGATCCAATATTAGATATAAAACATAGATGTAAGGTTTATGATAAAATTAAGAATTTAAATGTGTAAATAAATTGTTAATCAGTTTATATAATTTTATTTAACATTAAAAATAATAATTTTAAACAATGCTATTTTTATTTATCCATGATTTAGAATCCATCCCAAGCCATTTTACTAATAACCGATCACCTTTTCGTTTTAAAACCCTCTCTATTAAATACACATCAGGATATTTAACTTTTTGCAATTCCTCCCTGTAAAATCCTCCTTGTATTTCTTCGTTCTTATCATCTTCCAGTATGTAAGTTGTTGGATTAGTAAGTTTCACCTTCTTTATTTTGAAAACTTCAGCAGTCCAATTTGGAGTATAACCCTTCTTAAAGACATGTCTATACTTGCTAATTCGAACAAAATCTCCTTTTTTAAAATTTGATGATCTTGGATCAATAGTTTTTAGGTGATTATATGCAGTAATATACTTTGCATTTTTCTCATTTATTTCACTGGGAATGGCACCTGTAGTGGAATGTCTTGTATTATTATATTTGTTGACAATATTGGGTAGAGTCGTTAACCATTTGTAAGATCCTTGCATGCTAAACTGTTTCCATAGCATAGATTTTAGAGTACGAATTACTCGCTCTGCTATACTTGCTTTTAAATTGGAGAATGTGCTGTAATGGTTAATACCATATTTTTTCATAAGCTCTTGAAAATTCTTATTATAAAATTCAGTTCCGTTGTCAGTTTGAAGATTTTTAGGTGGAACATTCATTTGGTCTAGGATATGCTTCATAGCTAATGTGATTTCTTTACCTGTTTTTCTTTTAATCGCCTCAGCCCACACATATTTACTGAAAGCATTGATTACAACTAGGATATAATTGTAGCCCCTATTAGTTTTTGAATAGGGAGTCATAATAGCCAAATCAGCTTGTATCAAATCATCTAATCCTTTAATTACAACATGTCTTCTTCTATAATTGATTCTTGCCGGTTTATGTAATTCATTCACAACTTGTGCTCTACTCATCTTTCACTATTCGACACTGCACTATGAATTCAATGCAAATAGAAGAAGGTGTACCCAATTTAAATAGGATTTTATCACCTTTCTTAAAATTATTACCACTAATTTCATTGAATTTGAATGATATACCATTAACTAAAACCTCTCCATCTGCAGCATAATGTCGAACTTGAATAATTTTAGCATCGTATGGGAAAAGAAAATTTGTACCTGCATTATCCAACACATAATAATCTTTATTTAAACTAGTTTTCTTTTCGCCTTTCAATCGAATAATGTTTTCAACATGATAATCAAAAGAGTCACAAATATAAAATTGTGCACTTAATTTTGGAACTGACGACGACGACGACGATGATGATTGTAAATAGTGTTGATTGAATTTATTAAGAGGCATTGTTGGAATGATGCATTTTGTTTGAAAAGTACTATATTTATGTAGAGCTCACCAGAGGACATTCTAACACAAGTTCAATATATGGATAATAATTTTTTTCTTTACCTATACCAATTGAAATCTTTTCACCCTTTGTTATGGATTGCTGGTTGAGAACACTCAAATTTTGATATTTATTTTTATAAAATATTAATACTTTAGTTGGTGGTTTGTTGCTATTGATATTAACCACTTTTCCACTTACTGGAAAAGTATATTCAGTATTATTATTATTTAATATATAGTTTAATGTACTAACATTTTTATCTATATTTCCGCTAATATTAATAATTGCTAAACTTTGAATGTCTGCAGGTTGACAAATATAGAATGGTGATTGTGGTAGTACCTCATCATTGGAATGTGTGATGAGATAATGTTGATTAAACTTGTTTAACGGCATAGCTACTAATGTGAATATAATCCATCTATTTATGCTATTATACCACCTTCTCTTAGTTCTTCAATAATAGACACTATTTCATTTTGGTGAGCATTATTACCAGCTTGTTTGGAAGCTACAAGTAAGCGTAATCTGTCAATCAATTCATTGAAATCATCAAAATATTTATAATCGATGGGATTTTGGGAATATCGCATCATTGTTAAACCTTTCCCACCCTTCAGTTTTGCTGCTATTTGTCTTGTAGTCATAGTGGGAACTGAAAAGGCTCGTTCTCTTTGTGCAACAAGAGGAATTCCTAGGAAAGGTTGAATAGCGTTAGTGAATTTATTTTTTAATTTTGCGGGAATTCTCCGTTTTGGTAATTTTCTATTATTTTTTGTATATAGAGCATTAGTTCTCTCTAAAATGTCAACATATTCCTTAGCATCATTTTTAGTAAAAATGTGTGGGTCTGTTTTGAATAACAGTTCATACAGACCTGGAGTACCCTTGTAGGTAATACCTTGTATTTTTAAATCAGGTCCAATAAAGTCAATTGGAGAATCACCAATAGAGAATTTTTCTAGCTGCAAATCATGATAGACTCCAAGAGTATTATCAAATTGTCCTTCGGTGTCAGCAATACCTTCCCTTATGTACACTCTAGGTAAGGGATTTTCAAACTGTTCATAATATTGCTGGATACCTTGGTCGTTGGTCATTCGACCGAGGTCACGGATACTTTCATCCATAAATCTACTAATATTTTCATCACTACTGTACCCTAAAGTTTTATTTGGCTCAAACGCATCATCATCATCATCATCATCATCATCATTTGTATTAGAACTGAAAACATCCTCTTTGGGTGAATCGAAAGCAAGTGCATAATGGGAAGGATTTGGTTGATATTTTGAACTTGATAGGCGAGATTCTTTTTTTGGTGATATTGATGGTTCTTGTTTAATCAATTCTTGTTTCTCGATAGTTGATATTAGTTGTTTTAGCGGTTGAGTAATGGGCTCATAGGTTTGTTCCAGTCGTGATTGAGATTGGTTTATGTTTCGCTTCAAACTTTTATACTTTTTTCGAAGCGCCTGCCTAGCTTTAACCAGTCGTTGAGTTAGTTTAGGATTCATGCTGGATTTGAAATTGACTATATATACTTTTCTCCTTATATATGAATGTATCCATCAAATCCTTTCCTATAACGACCACCAGATGCTATTTCAGAATCTTTATCGATAGTGAGAAATCCAAACTTTTCCCCCCAACAGTATGAACAAATGTCTTTAAATTTTTGAAATGACATGTCAATATTAACATGATCATCATAGATGTGTCTTAAGTTGGTGAAATCTTGTTGAAAAATTATCAGGAGATTGGCATTATCTCGAATTAATTGTTTTGGTATAGCCGAATAAGTTTGACTTAAATAAAAACAATCTGTAGATTTATGTCTACCAAAACAAAAGTAACTTTGAATGGGTTTTTGATCGCAGGAAGCCACTACATCATCAAATATAATAATTGAATTAGTCTTTATGGCATCTGGAGTAATTATATCATCAGAATTGTTGAATTCCTCATATCCAATCTCTTTCATGGGTTGAATTAAATTACGTAAATATGCATATTTTGGTTGATGTAAACTCTTGGAATATACGTATAAATTTTCAAATCTCAAACCATTAGGATGATCTATTAAGGATAACATAGCATTAGTTTTACCACAACCACTGGGACCGATGATTAATGCTCGTTTAGAGTCTCCACCAAATAAATATCCATGTTTACCTGCAGTACGTTGTTGTTGACAGCTTAAATCATAATTTTCAACAGGTAAAGCTATAAAATGTTTTGCAATCTTCATCTTAAATAACAACACTGAGAGTATTTATAGGGTGATCAGAGTATATATAGATAGAGAACTATGGTTAAACGTAAACAGTTACAATCAAGTCGTCGTCGTCATCACAAAGGTGGAGATTTAGTTTCGTTAATTAATAAACTTCCATTTGAACTTCATTTACCTGGTGGATACGAATATTGTGGACCAAACACAAAACTAGAACAAAGACTACAACGAAATGATAAGGGAATTAATCTTTTAGATCAAGCTTGTAAAGAACACGATATAGCATACGCAAAAAATAATAATCTACAGGAAAGACATAAAGCGGATCAGATATTGGAGGATAAAGCTTGGAAACGAGTTAAATCCCAGGACGCTACATTAGGTGAAAAAGTAGCTTCATTGTTTGTTACTGCAGTCATGAAAGGAAAACGTAAACTTGGTATGGGTGTAGGAATTAAAAAAAGTCGTCGTGGTGGTAAGAAAAAACCTAAAAAACGTATAATTCAAACACCGACGAGAATAGGTGGATTTTTACCATTAATATTACCACTGTTGGGTGCATTAGGAGCTCTAGGAGGTGGAGCAGCTGGAATTGCAAAGGCAGTAAATGATGCAAAGTATAACAATCAACAATTAACTGAACAAAAACGACATGATATGGCTATGGAATTGAAAGAGGGAAAAGGTTTGAAAAAAAAACATCAAAAAAAGCCAAGAAGACATAAAGGAAAAGGTCTTTATCTAAGACCATACAAAGGAGAAGGAACAACAAAAAACTGAAATTGCCCCATCGTGGGCTTACTGATAAAGATCTGTGGAAATATGTTAAAATATTGAAAATACCTTTTTTTAGGGGAGTTTTCATGAGAGATAATTTACCGAAGAAAATTCATAAACATGAATGTGGTATTTTGAATATAGATACAGTTAGAGGAGATGGAACACATTGGACATCATACATAAAATCAGACAAGGAAATTATTTACTTTGATAGTTATGGAAATTTACCTCCACCAATGGAATTGATTAGGTATTTTCATAGTAACGGTCCAGTATATATAACATACAATTATGATAGACTACAGAACAATTCGTATAGTTGTGGTCATCACTCACTTCAATTCATACATAAATATTTCAACCATATTTAAACACTTATTTAGTTGAAATGTCATTTTCTGTTACACTTAGTGGTGCATCATCTATTCTTAATTATAATTTCAATCCTCCCATTTACTTGGATGATAAATATGACTATGAAGTTGGTTTAGTTAATTTCAATAGTTTCAATACAATACCAAATATTGATGAAACTAACAATAGATTCATTTTTGGAGGTCCTACTATATATGATACAATAATTATACCTAAAGGTGCTTATGAACTTAATGAAATAATTCAATATATTAAACAACACATGCTTATAGTAGCATCAGATTCAACAATTGACATAGTCCCAAATCTAAACACATCTCACGTATCAATTTCTAGTAATAAGACAATTTCATTCTTAACTGATGACTCAATTGGTAAAGTATTTGGATTTGAAAAAGTTTTGTTAACTCCCAATGAGATACACACCTCTACAAAACCTATAAATATTTTACAAGTTAATTCTATTGGAATAGATTGTGACATTGCTGTTGGATCATATCTCAATGGACATCCTGTTCACATTATCCATCAATTTTTTCCTACTGTTCCTAGTGGCTATAAAATAGTTGAATCTCCTCAAAATATCTTGTATTATCCTGTAAGTGTTAAAACAATTAACAACATAACAGTAAAAATTATTGATCAGAGTGGTAACGTTATAAATTTTCAAGACGAGGAGATTACTATTACTTTACATATTCGACAACAAAAATGGTCTTAAAATTTTCCCATCCATATGCTGAAAAAAACTATAAAAGATTGATGAGTAAACCGTCTACAATTAGTTTGTGTGAGAGAATAGCCGTTATAACGCCTAAAAATAAACGTTTTTTAAAATCACTCGGTTTTAAGTTATTAATATAAATGGATATATTACAAGTCACTGATGAGCCCTTCAATGACATGGCTGTGGAGGATTATGAATATCACACATACCAACCATATATTACCGGAAAGTTGAATTATAATGATGAGATTCGTATTGTAGTGCAAGATTTAGATTGTATAACATATCCGGCTGATAGTTATCTTGAGATTACGGGGAAAATTTTAACTGAAACCAACACAGTACCTACAAAATTGAAATTCATCAATAATGCAATAGCTTTTTTATTCCGTGAAATTCGATATGAACTGAACGGTGTTGTAGTTGATTCAGTAAGAGATATTGGCCTTGTTTCAACAATGAAAAATTATTTATCTTATAATTCAAATGAAAGTATTTTTCTAAATAGTTCTGGATGGTTTCCTAAGGAAGACGTCAAGTTGTCAGACAAACATGGAAATTTTAACGTGTGTATACCCTTGAAATTATGGTCAGGATTCTTTGAAGATTTCAATAAAATAATCTTAAACATGAAACAAGAGTTAATATTGGTGAGATCTAATGATGATAGAGACTCAGTCACACATACAGATGAAACGGAAAAACCTAAAATTGAATTAACTCACATCAGTTGGAGAATTCCTCACGTGAAACCGAATATAAAACATGAATTACATCTAAACAAAATTATTCAAAGTAACCAGGAACTACCGATAAAATTCAGATCTTGGCAATTGATTGAGTATCCCAGCTTACCGAAAACGTCTCGCCACACTTGGGCCGTAAAAACTAGTACAAAGGTAGAGACACCTAGACACATTGTAATTGGATTTCAAAATAATGGTAGGGGTAACATAAAAGAAAATATGAGTCATTTTAAACATCTGAATTTGAAAAATATTAAGGTATTTCTCAATTCTGAGAAGTATCCATACAATGATTTACTTTTAGATTTTACAAACAATAGTTTTGCTACGTTATATAAAATGTTTGCTGATTTTCAAACTTCTTATTATAGCCGTTTGAACAGTGAACCTATTTTCACACCTGACGAATTTAGAGATACAGCTCCCTTAATTCATATAGATTGCTCAAGGCAGAAGGAACTAATACAGTCTGGATCTGTAGTTCTTCGTATAGAATTTGAGTTAAATGCTCCCATTACGAGTGATATTTCTGCATATTGTTTGATCTTTCATGAAAAACAATTTTCCTATAATCCATTAACTAAAATTGTTAAGCAATACTGATGTGGAAAAAACATAGCGCGCATGATTGACATGCAATATAAAAGTAGGGTTACTACATATTCTTCATTAAATATGAATACCCATGAGTATCAAATTGCTCTTAGTCAGTTTCTTTTTAAATTAACACGTCTCAAACGTGACATAAAATATTATGAACAATATAAAGGTGCGGTAACTAAATTGCAACAATTACAAATATGAAAGTTGTTTTAGATGTTCAAGGTTTTAAGATTGAAAATAATAAATTTATCGTTAAAGAATTTGCAGCATATGATGGTCATCAAGTATGTCACTATATTTTCAAATCACCATTTCCTCTACATATGT
>CAJUYG010006519.1:0-12049 GCA_910591675.1 Galerucella calmariensis | reverse complement strand
CATTGTCTATTACATACACATTGTGCATGAAACTATCTTTCTCTACAAATATTATGAAGTTAGTCATTGTAATTTCATTGCAGCCAACGTTGAAATAAATATTTTCGTTATGTTAATTCACCGAATAATAAATCGATGGTTAAAGTCAGTTTTAAAGACATTCACACTTTATTTGTTAAATAAGACTTCCTAATAAACTTATTTTCCAGTTAGTTATTGGCCATTTTATTCGTACTTGGAAAGACCAGGCCTTAGTATAGGTAACTGTTTAGGTTCCAACATAGAGATAAGTACCACATGAGTATCAAAGAATAATTTATTTATTAGGTACTGTCAAAACTGACATTTATTTCATTATTCAAACTGACAATTACCCCATTATTTTAATTCAATAGTATTTTAAGATTTATAAACATTGAAAACAACATTATTCAGGACACACTTATTCAGAGTAAGTCAATTTTCTGGGTGAATACTGAAAACATAGTAACAATACTTCTAATACCATTTGAATCCACTTTAATATTATCATTGTAATTGAAGATTTTACTAAATATTATGGAAGCGCGGAATTAGATAAAACGTTGTACGTGAACACGTTATGAAGAGAGTGACATTGTTCAACTCGCGTAATTTGCAGAACTCGCTAGCGCTCGTTTGAGCAATATCGCTCTTTTTATAACTAGTTAAGTAAATAACTATTACATAATTACAAATAATTACAACTGACGAAATAAGGTTTCAACCAATTGCAATAATTAGCTTAGCTCAGGCATTTAACCCGGGTTTGTTATTCCAAAGAGTGCTTAAAGATAGCTTCAAGAGCTTGGAGGAAGGTTTTCACCTAGCCCAACTGGAGTTTAAATATGGTCTCCAAGTTCTGAGCAAAGAACCTCAGCAAACAGAATCAAAAGAACACTTTCTCAACGAAAAAGAAGATAAAAAGGATCTACTCTACTAACATGAATTTTAACGCATCGTTGCATCCGTATTCCTGGAGGAAATCTACGCTATCGACAGCGTCGAAAGAGGGCCAGAAAATCTTTATACTCTCGGCACAGAAATATTTAGCATATCTCCAGATCAGGTCAAGACTGGTTTGGGACTGCCCGTAAAAACTCTTTACCATGACAAATCATAATAGAGCATAGAGCGTCAAATATATACTCTGATGTCGAACCAATCAATCAATATGACTATGTAAAATAAATAATTGGTAATTTCACTTTTACTCACCTTCGTTAATGTCCCTTTTTCTCCGTAATCTATGATCGACCCTTCCTCCTTTAACGAATTCAACGAAATCGTATTGGGTAACGCTGGGAGCCACGTTTCTTCGTCCATAAACAGCAAAATTCGCACCCCACGGTAAAGTGAAATTAAAGTTTATAAAAGCGGGTTGTTTATTACGAAATTCGCTGTTCCAAAATTGGTAAGGTGGAATCGTTGCTGTGTGTACGGTGTCCAGTTCAGTTTGCTCGAGTAACGGCAACGGTGGCCATTGCGTTTGAGGTTGTTGTTGTTGTTGCTGTGAGGGTTGTTGATGCTGGATGGAACTGTGAGCTGTTGTAGCACTGGCTGAATGCTCGGCTGTACTCGTTGGTAATGATTCTAAAAAAGAAAAAAATATGCTCAATAAGTATTTCACGATGCGTCTACTTTGGAATAAGAACAGATAAAAAAGTACCAGCTGTTTTCTTTGTTATCTTATCATTGACGATAACTTCATGCCCTAAAATCCCCAACAAAAATACGTTGTTATGTCTAGACAGTTGCTTGAGGGATTGTTCGCATTTCTAGACTGTTACAACAATAGTACATTGTTTACCGGGTAGGAAAAGCTTAACATTCCTGGACGACTGTGAAGATTGCTAAGTCGAGGCGCAAGCCGAGACTTAGCAACACAGAGTCCAGGAATGTGGCTTTTCCTACGAGGTAAACATACTATTTTTCCGCAAATCGTTTAAAATTCGACAGATATTGATTGATTTAAAAAAAAAACGCGATAATTTTATTCCCAAATAAATGGTGCTTTGAAATTCCTAATAAAATTACTTGGGTTACTATGGAAACGTATTGAGGTTGAATTGTCAAACTTGACGCTTATAAATTTAATTGCTGGTGTTCTCGAAAGTAAAATGATAAGTGATGATGAAATTTCCATTCCTGGGACTCCTCCAGAGCTGGTTGAGGCAGTGAATACTGCTTCATTAGAATTATTGCCAAAGAAATCAAGAGAAAAGTACGAAAATGCATACAGACGTTTTTTGGATTATCGCATGAGTAAAAATACGAGTTTTTTCTCAGAAAATGTTGTAATGGCATACTTCCTAGACCTTTGTTTAAAGATGAAATCTTCAACATTATGGGCCAATTATTCAATGCTGAAGTCAACCCTTGCACTTAAACACAATGTAGATATATCTACATACTCAAAACTTCGTTCTTTATTGAAACGGCAAGCTGAAGGTTATAGGGCAAAGAAATCTAAGATTTTAACGAAGGAAGAAATTGAAAAATTTATCCAGGAAGCTCCAGATAAAGAAAATTTAATGATTAAGGTAATTTACAAGGTTTTAATTTCTATTTAGATTATAGCTTTATTTATTTTTTAGGTGGCTGTAATATTTGGTATTTCTGGGGCCTGTAGAATGGATGAGTTAGTCCGAATGACTGTACACGATATAGAAGACTTAGAATCTAAGCTTTTAATCAGCATACCTGATTCGAAAACCAACAAACCAAGATCATTTGTAATTAATCAGATCTACTTGAATGTTTATCGAAAGTATGTTTCGTTAAGACCAGAAAATATGAACAGTGACCGATTCTTCTTTAAATATCAAAGCGGAAAGGGTTGTAGACAAGTGGTAGGAATTCATCAATTTAGAAAAATGCCCAAAATAGTTGCTACTTATTTGAACTTGGTAAATCCGACAGAAATCCCTGCTTTCGTCGGTCTTCTGCAACAATATTGGTTGACTCTGGTGCCGACATAACTAGTTTAAAGAGGCATGGCGGATGGAAGTCATCAAACGTTGCAGAAGGATATATCGAAGAATCGCTTAACAATAAGGTTGAGGTGGCAAATAAAATTTTCACAGTTCAAAATATTCAACAAAATGACCCTACCACCCTGCATGTTGTCCAAAATGTTTCTCATAGTTCTAAGAGTGTTCCTCCAATGTTCAATAATTGTACTAACTGTCAAATTACTGTAAATATAACAAATTGATCTTAAAAATGTATTCAGCAATGACTTGATGTTTTCAAAATATAAATTAATTCCTTATAAGCAATGTGTTTTCAATCATTTATGTAGAACACTAACAACTGTACGGAAATATCATTTCCTTACAGTAAGGAAGTCCTGACTTTTTCTTCAAGAAATTTTGACAGGAATGTCAAAATTTCCTAGCGATTTGCGGAAAATTCTTTCTCTTCGAATGTCTTCTTATAGGTGTAGTTATTGAAAATCGAACTGTTTGAACCTTTTCTATTTTTGTTACACTTTGAATCTGTTATTTCCTACTATTTTTCAAAGCAAGTTATTTTTTCCCAAAACATCTAATGATACAGCTGCTGTGTATATACCAAGGAACATCCGCAATGAAAAGGAGTAAGGAGTGAGCGAAGCTGTAATTCCTTTCACGCTCGCATGCTCATTACACCCCAATTTTCCACATTATTATGCAATTCATGTTTCTTTTTATGCGGGATATTTCAACAACGCTCTAATGGGTAATTCCATTAGATGCAACGTATGAAAGGACGCTTTTCACAGCCTCCTCTCCGTAAGAAAAGAATAATCTCAGAAATAAACTCAACTAGTTTACTTTTACTAATTTATACATTGAGGATATAATGATTCGTCAGCAAGGTGGGGAAATATTGCCGAAAACATTCTTTGAGAGCGACGGAAAAACTATTTTTGCATTTTTTGGGAGGCGCTTCTTAACCGAAGAATGTTTAAAAAAGCACAAAAGTTGTGAGATTATTCATAACCTCAAAATAACCTGGAGAAACCTTTCTAATAATTGGGGGGCAAAAATTAACCTTAATCTCAAAATTGAGTATAAGGTTTGTAAATTTCTCAACAACCATGAAAACTCAGAAAATAAAAATGTTTACAGTGTTGCAGACAGCGATCAACCAAAGAATATTGAAAGTTTGTAAATGTATACAGAGCCTTAAAAAACCTTAAAAAGCTTTTGCAATATTTTGGACTCAACGTAATCAAAGTATTCTGGTAGTTTTTTCTCCAAAAAAGCATAGAAGTACTTTAAGATTTTCCCAAATTAGTCGGAGAACCTTCAAGAAAACCTTACAGTTGGAAATTATTACAGAACCCTCCCAAAAAAACCTGGGAAAACTTTTGATTTAACAGTTTTCTTGTTAGTTTGAGGCATAGATTAACCATAAAATCGTGAGGAAGCATGAAAATGTAGTACGTTCTTCTAGAGCCTCAAAAATCCTTAAAATACCTTGGAAATAACAGTTTTTATTTGGTTTGGGGAGCACAGATTAACCAAAGAATTGTATGCAAAAGCATTAAATGTGTACATTTCCTCTGGACTTGAAAAAACCTGGAAAATTCTAAAAAATTGTGAACGAAGGAGAATCAAAGTTTTTCCAATTTTCAAAGGCATAAATCAGGCTAAGTATTCGAAAAAATATAAATGAGAGTAGTGCGTTTTCCGAAAACTCGCAAATAATAATAGCTATTATTATTCGTATGTTTACATAAACGTATGAACGTTAAATTTTTATAATTTTTCACGTAAAAACTAAAAACCGAGCAGTTGAAAAGCTCCCGAACTAAGTGTTATTCCAAGTTTGCTGTTTTTTCCTTTTCTCTAGTAGTTAGTGAGAACTTGGCGAAGAAAAGCACTACGGGTTTTATGGAGATGAGAGGGTAATTATTGTATGTCATTGTCAGTAGTTAACGAGTTAACGGCGAACTCTTTACATTAACGAACTTTCCGTGATTTAAACAGGTAAAAGTTCTCGTTTCAAACTGTGAAATTGAGAAAATTAAAGTAGTGGATGTTCTATTATGTTTTCGAAATTGGATGTTTTGTTAATTGCTTTCAAGACATACATTAGAATAGGAACTGTATCGGTATTGCACAGAAATAAATTTAGTCTTTTCAACCAAAAACGTACATTCCGTAGGCATAAATGGTTCATTAATAGTTATTTAACCAACAAGTGTATTAATGAGGGCCATTAACAATCGAGATAATTTAACGCACGAGCAGAGCGAGTGCGTTAATGTTCGAGATTGGTAATTGCCCTTTTAATACTCATGTTAGTTACAAAGCTTTTCCGTCGACTGTATCAGTTGTATTCGTTTTTCTCAATATTTAAAAACTAAAAATATTTATTCGTTTCATAGGTAAGTACTGTCATAAATAAATAATGACATTGAAATGTCACAGAGAAGGTCTCCAGTTCAAATGTCACTTTTTCCGTTTTTCTTACATTATATTTTGGATGTTTCATTGTTTCAACACTAATGATATTTTCTATAAGTTCCTTGTGGCATTACTTATTATTTTTTCTCTTATTTTTTGGGAATCAAACCACAATAATGTTTTTTATTTTCTATTTCGACGTTTCGGTAGCGTTCCAGCCACCGTTGTCAAGATTAACTAGCAATAAAATAATTTTTGGTCCCTATCTGACACAACGAAAAAAAAAAGTTGTAACTGTAGCGGCATCTTTACCTCCAACTGCAAACCAAAATCCGAAAAACCTGACAACAAACCACGTGAATTCGAAACAATAAAGTATTACAGGAAACTGTAATAATACTTTAAATATTCATAAGTAATCAAATTCCAGGTGTTATTGGCCTATGAAAAAATTGTGTTAAAGTAGGATCTCTTTCTGAAATAACTTTTTGGTTATCTGTATATATATAAATTGAAAACTTATCTTGAGATTAAGAAACTTCATTCAACTTCTCCTCTTTGAGCGCTCTTCAGCGTTTCATCTATCCAAGACTTTAAAATATTCTTAATTATTTAATCAATAAGTCGACTCAAATTTTCGTACCTACCTTATAACACATTTATTTAGGATAATAAAGATTATGCATTAAGCTTACCTTCAGTTGATGGTAGTGTCGATGAACCCATCATTATTTGATCGTTAGTGACATCTTTGACGTCTTGAACTAATATGCAATTTGAAGTGTCTATGTTTGTTTTCATGGTACTCACTGCTGTAACAGAATAATTATAAAATAGTTCCAAAAACCACTTTGTATAATTTTATTTCAAAAACTCGTTAGAATTTCCATGATACAAGTCACTAGTTGACATCCAATGTTCCATGACCGTGAAAACATTTTTATTTTCTGAAAAATTCGAACATTTATGAAGTGAATTTAGCAATGTACATTGGGCAACGACCCAGCACTGTAGTGGAACGCGTTTGTAGTCCAGTAAATGAAGGAGGAAAAAAGGCAAAGTTAACATTAATCCGTTAACATCTTCCGGTTGGAAGTTGCATTTGGTACCTCATTAAACATGAGACAAAGTTCTGCATGAAAACGCGTGCGAGGGCGGAGAAAATGGCCCCAAAAGACCAGGAAAATAGGTTTTCAGCCAATATCTCCTAAAATATGGCAGTTAGAGATTTTCGGTTCAGATAAAAATTGAAGTTCAGGTCATTTTCTACAAAAATGGTCCTCATGATTTTTTTCGCAACATTAATATTTTTTGCAAAAAAATCGGGTTGAAATACCGGAAATTTTGAGACTTGTGGAATATGCAAGTTTTGTACAAAATTTGAGCTGGAGGGTGTTGGAAATCCTTTATTTTCAATGTTTTGGATTGTGGAAACCAATTGTAAATGGTGCCACCTCATTTTACAGATTGGGAAAATCCTCGGTGCCATAAATGAGAAACCCTGTAACCAGACACTTTTGATGGATATTTATGTTTCCGATGGTCTTGTTTTCCTCTCAGATGAGGCCTCAAGATATACTTATTGGGAAAACAGGCTATAAAATTAATTCTAGCGAGATGGACCTCACCAGTGGACCTGAGTCTAGCAACAATCAGCTTTGCACATGTGGCAAAAAACTGAAGTTCATTAGGATTTTGGTAAGGAAAACTGAAAATGCCTCAAGGGTGAAGAATATTTACCCATAATACTCAGCAACAATTTCTTGCAGATTCTCCGCAAATTTTTGCAAATTTTTTTGCAACCAGACTGATTAAGGTTTTTGGAATAACGAGTTATAAACGTTCTCCATGTTTCATTTATTATAAAAAAATATATATTTTTTTTATTTATTTATTTATTTATCAACGGGACAACCCAAGAATAATACATTTTAGACTAAAATATTACATAGAAAATTTTTAACAAAAGTACAAGAGATTCGCGAGTTAATTGTCCGTGAATTGATGAAAAAAGTATATAAAAATACATTGCAATTATGACATAAATCTGTTCGTCACCAGTCATCATCTGATTCTTGGTCAAGAACTTCTTCTGGGTCTAGAGCTCCCTCTAGCTCTACCTCGTCAACAACTTCTTCTGAGTCTACAGTTTCCTCTAATTCTACCTATTGGGATAACATATTATCGCTGTCCTTATAATTCAAACACTGGCGTGACTCACACGAACCACAAATAGATGAGCAGACGACACGAGCGCCACGTAGAGCACACGCACGGCGAACGACGGAGGAACGAAAGTAATAAATAATAGCGTATACCTTTAGATATACTGGTTTTTCCCCGGGGTGTCAAAGGTATGACTTATATACATCGATGGGAAGATGGGAATTCCCCCATTACACTAGTTAAGGTGTTAAAATGTTGGAAATGCAGAGCAAGGAGAAAAAAACCACCAAAAAAAGTGCGTTTTTTCCTTGAGCCCGCGTTTTCTAATTTTATTGAAAAATGGACGACTTCGTCAATAAAAGTAATTGCACAATCGAAAGGTAGATCATGTATAAATTTTCAATTGATGGTTGTTCACAAAATTTCCCCGCGATCCAAAAACAGCAAAAATTGGGGATTCAATAAACAACGATTAAATGAAAATTAAAAAAAAATTAGGGTATACAAATTTCAGGGATGACAAAGGACCTTATGAGGACCCATAATCAAGGAAATTTTGAGTAAATTAGTGCAATCCATAAAAAATAGGAACAAATTCCTGGCGGGGTCAAAATTGCCCGGGAGCAGAAAGTTTGACCCGTGTTCCGATATGGCCAAAAGAGTCAAGCGTGACTCAATTCACAGGGTATGATAGCAGCAGAATTCCTCTTTCACATGAATTTTGAATCATGAGAAAATATGCATTTTTCACAAAGTTATTGAATAATTTGTCCCCACGCTGATGTGTAAATACACGGACTGTGCTCTCCGGCATACAGCACAGAAGCTCATTATTCGAGGTGCGCTTGGTGCCGTTTTTCTCGAAACCGGTCAAATTTTCGAGAAAAATCATGAGGACCATTTTTGTGGAAAATTAACTGAACTTCAATTTTTATCTGAACCAAAAATCTCTAACTGCCATATTTTAGGAGATATTGACTGAAAACCTATTTTTCTGTTCGAAATAACTTAAATAAAGTTTTCCAATAGAGGAGGATTGGAAGAAGGTTGACAATTGAGTGGCCAGCCAGATCTTCTGATTTATCGCCTTCAGACTTTTTCTTCTGGGTATATCAGAAAAACATTATGTACCAGACAAAACCCGATAATATGGATGAACTGAGAAATAGAATACTGTTAACAGACAATCAAAAATAACAAGTCAGCAATTGTGTAATAACATATCAGTTTTTTATAATCGATTTGGATACTGTCAAATAGAGGGAGGAAGACCATTTGAACATTTCATTAAATGAGATTAGTTATTTGTTCCTGTTAATTATTTTGGTAATAAAAACGTTCCCGTTAATTATTTGTCTCAATAACTGTAGAACAAATGAGATAATAATTATGCGGTATTGACGGTTGTTTTTGTAATTTAATAAATTATGAAAAAATGAAAATATATACACGGTGTACTATTTAAAAAAATATGTTAATAAGTTATTCTGGTGCAACGATGCACCCTGTATACTTCTAATCGACTTATGCAGATGGACTGGATTATTTGAAAAAACTCTTATTCATCTTTTTTTTTGTGAACCTAACGGAAATTGAAATACTGGCAAGTTACGTTACTTTATGTACACACTGTATTTGTACAAGAGCAAGTTCTACTAATAAAGAGTGTTGATAATGAATTTTAGAGAATATATCGGACAACCATGCTTGTCATCCACTCAAGAAAGAGTATAATAACCCTCCGTTGACGCTTCTGTTCTGCAATGTTTATTACTCCACGTGATGAACATATTTTTCAGTTTATCCCCAATTTCTAATTATACATTGAATCGCCAAATGTAAACTGAAATTCACCCAACAAAAACACCTATCGTTAATTATTCTCCGCGGGGTGAATTGTCCCTGGAGAACAACAATAATTTTTGGTAAATGCAAATGTGGAGCGGAGCAGCATTCTAATATTTTAACCGATTTTTCAATTACATCGTTTGGTATTATTTGACGAATTATTTGTGTGGCGATAACAACTAAAATGCAAATACTGAAATGTTTTATTAAATTTATCCAATTCTGGAGCTTCACTTTTTTTGTTTCATTCCATAGTTTTTCCGAAATCTTTATTTGTATCTCTTGTTTGATTGAAATTTCCTCACCTGCAAAATACGCCAACATAGCCGACAATCCAACAGCCAATAAAATCAGTCCGATGCTCAGGCATTTCCATGAGCATCTGTGCTGACACCTTTTGTCGATGTGAAACCTGGACGGTGAATACGGTGAGTAATGTGATGAGGAACTTGTTTGTGGTGCTGGTCGTACCAATGGAAACACAGGCATTACCAAATTTGAAGATTGAGTACCCGGAATAGTTGCCTGCAATGTTCCAGGTTGTCCCGACGGTATGGCCTGTGATAATTGCGTTTGCTGTAGAGCTGGAGTGAGTCTGAAAACAAAAACAAACGAATAATATTCAAAAAATTTTATTTACTGTTATTTGATAGTAGTATTTCCACTCTTCTTTAATATATTATCATGTTAGTCCAGTCGGGTTAGCCCAAAAACTATCAAAACATGGATGTGAAAGCAGTAGGAAAGATTTTTGATGGAATTCCTTAAAAATATCAGGGTCAATGATAATCCTTTGCCTCCACCGGTTTTTAGGCTTCGATATCTTATTCAGTTGCTGAGTAATCTAATTGTTAATAAACATTAGGTAAAAGAAATAGACATTGTTAGAATAATGACATATGCCACAAAAAATTGTTTAAACTTACAATAATGTTTTTACACATACTAGAAGTTTACAGCTATCATATGCAATGATTTAATCAACAATTTTTTCGGTTTAACTGAGTCAGACGTTAGTTTAAAAAAGTGGTTGAAATTTTACCTTAGTAACAATTGAGATAACTGTGCGGTTTCTTATTTCAATTGAAATTTGAAAGTACCCACTCAAAGGAATTGGAAAAACAAAAGTTTTGGCGTCTTGAACGTGCAATTCGGACCATTTAATCCCGAGTTATTGAATCCCAAACTTGATCAACGATTTTAGGCAAACGAACAACAATATGACGAGAAAAAAAATACTGCAAATATTGCATTCAGTTCGGTAATAAATAAGGTATTATGAGACAAATAATGATTCACATTGCTTCATAAATTGCATTAGTATTTTTCGTTTGAAAAGCAGCTGTTTTTTCAATTTTTTTTTCACTAATTCATCCGCTGTGGCTGCAGGGATGGGAATTTTCACATTTGGAACCACGGAATTTCATAGCAAATTTAACGGTCTATAAGTTTGTTTCCATAAATATGCACGATAAACTTAATACTTTTCGAGTAAAATTCGAAAACATGGCGAAAAACAGGCCCATTTTCAGATGTAAAAACCTGTGGAGGCAACGGATTATCATTGATCATGATATTTTTAAGGGATTGCATGAAAAATCTAGCCTACTGCTTCTACATCCACCTTTAATGCTAACCCGACCATTATTTTTTTGTGTCTGGCATTTGACTTATCATCTTTCACTCAATATTTGTCAATAATAGTGCATAAAGCATTATTTAGCAGCCGAAGGGCGGGAATAGTATATCGTGTTATAAATTTTCCGCAATAGGGCTGCTAAAGAATGCTTTCCGCTTTCCGCTCTTTTTGGTATTCATATGATTGGCTTTCCAAGAAAAGTTGACAAACTATATCTCATTAACGACAAAATCCAACCTAACGTGTTTATGGGAATTTTTCATTTTAAACTTTATCGAAGAATTGACCACAACAATATTTGATATTACTTTGGAAACATCCTGTACTGTTACAATTTATACAGGGTGTTCATTTCAGGATTTCCCACCCTAATTTTCTCGAAATGTGTGTATTATAAAAAAAAATCCTGGGACACGTCAACAAATATATCGAAGAGGACAACTTTTTATCATAAAGCAACGCGCCCCCTTTCACCCTCCGTATGGGGGAGCTGCCAACTTCAAAATCTTTAATGGAAAGAGGTATTGAGTTATACCTCATTTTAAAGGTCTTTTTAATCTCTACACGTCGGTTTTTTTTTAAATGATTGATTCGTTGTCGAGATATTTAGGAAAATCTATTTGCTGCTTCGTACCATTAAAATAAAAACTGCAACTGTTTATTCTCATTCCTTTTACTTCCAAACTAAATTACAATATTGTACACAGATTTTCAATTTAATATTTGCTCAAAATGTTGCCCATTGTTGGCCAAACAATGGTATAATCGCTTTTCAAATTCGTGACGCACATTTTCAAACACTTCTGTTCGAATTGCTCGACATTCTGCAGTAATCCTTTGTCGAAGGTCTTCTATATTTTTTGTGGCGGAGGTCTGTAAACAACTGATTTTAAATGACCCCATAGAAAAAAAATCATATGGTGGTAGATCTTGGGACCTAGCTGGCCACTCTATAGGTCCTCTTCGCCCTATCCATTTA
>CAJUYG010006518.1:0-12054 GCA_910591675.1 Galerucella calmariensis | reverse complement strand
ATATGAATAAGTTATTTCGTCTCAATGTTCTCTCCAACTGGATGCACATAGTGACTATAACATCCTGTGTACCTTCCAATTTTTTGATGTTGTGTGAGTTATCGTCTACTTTTGGAAGTATCGATGCGAACATGCGTTTATTTTCTTCATTAATTTATTTTATTTGCTTAGATAGCTTTTGATTTTCAACAAAAATAATATTCATCAGCTCCGCGAGTGAAGCAGAATTACTTATTTCTTCGGTGTCGCCCATCTCTAAATTTATTGTACTTATCCTCAATGTATGGAACAAAAAGTAGTTTTGTCATTAACTTAATTGAATGTGACCGCCGTAGAAATAAGTTTATTGGCGTTTTTAAAAAAACTAATGATTATGTAACTTTTGTAGATACACAGATTGGTGTGTTAGTATGTAACTCACTTGACAATTTTCAAAACACAGATGTCACTATTTCTGCAGTAAACGGGTCTTTAAGCAGAGCACCTTAAAACACGACTAGCACCTTTAAAATTCGAAACTAACTAATCCTTATCTCACTAGTTCAGATTTCCTTCAAATACTCCAGTATACTTCACCTTTGGTTATATTTATCTTAATATCAAGCCTTAGCAATCCTGATATATTATGATCATTGGAAATCCGGAGTATAAGAGAATAAAAGGGCCATTAGATGACCTCAAACTGCCACGGAAATTCCCACATTTATAAACAGCACGTCTGTACCACGATTTCAAAAGCAGTAGCGAATATACCAGTTTTCGCAATACCGAAGCCTGAATTTGATAAATGAGAAACTTCATAATGGAATATTATTTGGATAATTACTCATGTTAACTTGTTAGTTTTATGTAGCACATATTACATAATAGGCTTACAGCTCTAGCATAAATTAATTCTCAATTCATCCTAATTATTGAATATCAGTATTATTTATACAGTGCTTTTCAGATAAAAGTATCCACCTTTAATAACTTTTGTAATACTGGTATTTAGAAAAAATCCAAAAACACATCAATTTATGTTGGAAGGGGCAAGCATTATGGCTTATTTAAACTTACTGGAAAAGCCACCCCCTCACCCCTAGCAGCATCCCCTTTATTTTTTTAAATTACTTTTCATATTTTTTATGTAAAATTTGGATACTCCTCTTTGAGCTGATTTCAAAAATGTATAATACTTGTAGGTTAAAGTGGTTAGTTTATAAGATAAACAATTTTTCTTTTAAGAGCACAAATTTTACTTATTCTTTACTTTCACCTTATTTGCCTGTACTAAAATGGGTTGTAGAACAGTTCAAACTCTTTAATCTTTTTAACTGTGCTATTTATTATGAAGTTACAATAAGTGTTCAAAATGAGTACCATTCACTTCCATACAATGGTATAATCTATTTTGAAATGCCTCTCTGACATTGCTGGATTTAATTGTCGACATTCATTTTCTATCCTCTCTCGTAAATCATCCAGAGATTCTGGTTGGGTAGCATAAACTTTTGTTTTTAAATACCCCCATAAAAAGAAGTCTAGGGGTGTTAAATCCGGTGACCTAGGTGGCCACTCCATCATCTGCCCCTTCTACCTATCCAAAGAGCGGGGAATGTTTCGTTTAAAAATTGTCGGACAGGCATAGCATAGTGTGGGGGAGCTCCTTGAAATACCAGTAAATCTTCGGAAAGGTTATCATCATTCTCTATTATTGTTGTAATACGTGGGTCAACCCCTTCCCTGAGTAACTCAAGATATGATTCACCATTTAAATTTCCGTTGATGAAGAAAGGTCCGACAATGTGGTCACCTAGGATACCACACCAAACGTTTAACTTTTGGGGATGTTGTGTATGGAATTCACGCATAATATGTGGATCACTTTCAGCCCAATATCTACAATTATGACTACTTACTAAGCCATTTAATGAAAATGAGCATTCATCAGAAAAGCAAATATTGCTTAACAATTGTGGATTGTTATTGATAATTTGCGTCATTGATTCGCAAAACTCTAGACGACGATCAAAATCATCTTCATTCAACTCGTGCACCAACTTAACTTTGTATGGGTGGTACTTGAATTTATGTAGAGCTCGGAAAACTGTAGAAGATGAAACACCGATCGCTCTACTTATTGTTGACAACGATTGGGGTTGTTGAGCCTCTAAGCTGACTTGCCTTAAAATTGCCACTTGGATTGCTCCGTTATTTACGAGTCCCTCTCGCTTATGCACTTTATTGCAAACAGACCCTGTTGTGGTAAATTTCTCCATCAGTTGAATTACATACTTATGAGTTGCATGTCTTCCGTCATGTAATTCGTTAAATATTTTAGCAGCAGCTCTTGCACAATTATTATTTTGGTAGTATAAACCTACAATTTCAATTCTTTCTTGCAAAGAGTAAACCATTTCAGAGAAACAAAATAAATAATGTATCAAATTACACTATCAATAGTGACTACAAATTCTAGTTGACAATGTCAAACTTTAATAAAAAGTAGAGTTTTTTGTCGTTTGGATTTTTTAAGTAGAATAAATAGCACAGTTAAAAAGATTAAAGAGTTTGAACTGTTGTACAACCCATTTTAGTACAGGCAAATAAGGTGAAAGTAAAAAATAAGTAAAATTTGTGCTCTTAAAAGAAAAATTGTTTATCTCATAAACTAACCAATTTAACCTACAAGTATTATCCATTTTTGAAATCAGCTCAAAGAGGAGTATCCAAATTTTACATAAAAAATATGAAAAGTAATTTAAAAAAATAAAGGGGATGCTGCTAGGGGTGAGGGGGTGGCTTTTCCAGTAAGTTGAAATAAGCCATAATGCTTGCCACTTCCCACATAAATTGACGTGTTTTTGGATTTTTTCTAAATACCAGTATTACAAAAGTTATTAAAGGTGGATACTTTTATCTGAAAAGCACTGTATACTGAAAATAACCATGAGTGCAAAAATGTGAAAAAACTTATCAAAAAAAAATTTTTCTTACAAAACTTATTATCAAGAGCTAACCCATATGGTATACTAACCAACACGATATTTGTCAGATTTTTTGTTAATATCTTATGTGAGGTATTCATTCATGTGATCTAATGTTGAGAAAACCTTTTTGTGAATTGTAACATGGAACGAAGGCACTTGTCTATCTCAAGCATTCACAGAGCTATTGGTGTGGTATGAGCCAACTTGCTATTGCAAATGGATTCGGTGTGCTGCAAAGTTTGATTAGTGAGCTTATTTGGAGCTGCTCATATACGAATTTACAAAGAACTAGTGGTGTTCAAATTACATACAGAACGGTAATGAATCGTCTACATGGCGTGGACTTGAGGACTTGGGCAAGCTGCTTAACGTGGCACACTGCCGAAATCGCTCAGCTTGTTTTCGTACCAGAGTGAGATGAAGTATGATGATACTAGACGAGTCAAAAAAACATGTTGAAAGCGATTCACGGGAGAAAGTTTGGCAAGAGCATAGAGGGCAAGTTTATCCTCATGGAGGTGGCAATATCATGACTTGGACTGCGATTTCTTGGGTGCTCGCATGGAGCTATATTTATGTAATGGATCTATAAATGGTCTAATATATCAAAATGATATCATAAGTGGCACATAGAGCCAAACTTTTGCTTGACCTAATCGAAGCAAATGGAATTCGTGTTATCATTTTTGTTGTCCGTTATCATATTCTCCAAATCCAATGTTATACACGATTGGGAGACGTAATGTGATACCCGAACCGATACTGACTGCAGGATAAAAAGTTATCGGATAAAATATATGGACAAAAAAAAGGTAGAACGTGTCGCGGGTAGGAACTTTAGTTCCTTTTAAGCAAAAGTTATGTAATACATCTGACGTTATAGATAAACAATTTGCATATTCTTTGGTGGTTGAGTAGTAAGCACACCAGACTCTCACGCGGTAGACCCGGGTTCGATTCCCCGCGAGCAATTTTTTTTATTGTTAATTTTATTTTTAAATAATCATTTTGCTTGATATTAATAACGACAACAGGTAGACGTTTGAAATATTTAGCAGAATTTTCATTATTATAGATACTGGTACGGTACCCTCAATGAGGGAGTCCGACTGGCAACATCTACTTATAACAGCATCGTATATTTAAAAAAGGAAACCGTAGCATTATACAAATTGGACATTGGTTTACCACAAAATTAGTGGAAACATAAAATTGAATTGTTAAATTTTTAATTTGAAGTTATATTACAGTTTATAGAAATTTTTATTTCCTAGATTTTTTCCTAAGTGGGTCGTAGAAAAAATATGCTGCTCGACTCGTGTGGATTGTCCATATCGCACTTGAACGATTGAGCACTCCGCCTACGGCGTCGTGCTTCATCTTCGTCCTCGTGCGATATGGCCATCATATCCACACTAGTTGCACAAACTACAATTTCTTTCAAAATATGCCCTTTTACATTTAAAAACTACCTGCCAAATTTCAAATCAATTTATCAATCCATTTAAAAGTTATCGAATTAAAACATTCAAGTTTTGAAAATTTCAACACCCTGTATTTCGAAAAGTAGCTAGACCCCTTAATCGCGCAAAAAAAATTATGGAAATAATAGTAAAAATTTATCCGAACAAATTCAAGTAGATCACTAGCACTGCGAATACCAGCTTTGCATAGAATTTCAATATAGCATCGGTGGTTCAGTGGTTAGAATGCTCGCATTGCACGCGGGCGGCCCGGGTTCGAATCCGGGTATGAGCATATTTATTATTATGAATCGCTGCTTCGTAAACGAGAGAGAGACTAAGGAGGCACAAGCAGGCAAAAGCAAGGCACATAACGAAGCAATGTAACATAACGCAGCGTAACGTAACGCGTAACGGTCAGATCTTTTGCGTCGCGACCCCTGGTCGCTCAAACATAACCTGGCGTAAAGAACTAAAGTTCCAAAAAATGTTTTCTCAGAACCCTTTTGCGGAGTCAGCTCCAATGTTATATTGGAAGGAATGGATAAAGCCAAAAAAAAGAGAAGATCTGACAGCTGGAAATATCTAGTAGGGCTTGGACAATTGAGGATTTTATTTTGGATATTTATATTTTTCTTCTGGAACTTTAGTTCTTTACGTCAGGGTTATGTTTGAGCGACAGTGGGTCGCGTCGCAAAAGATCTGACCGTTACGTTACGCGCAAAAAATGGTATAAGCATCTCGAACGTTAAGGGTAATTACAACGTTTGCATGTAGATTCCTCTCGTAAAATTGGACAAAATGATATGAGGATTGAGGGGTCTAGCACATTTACTTTTCGGAAAACAGGGTGTTGAAATTTTGGAAACTTGAATGTTTTAATTCGATAACTTTGAAATGGATGGATACATTGATTTGACATTTGGCAGGTTGTTTGTAAATGTAAAAGGGCATAGTGTGGATATGATGGCCATATCGCACGAGGACGAAGTTCAAGTTCAAGTGCGATATGGACAATCCACACGAGTCGAACAGCATATTTTTTCTACGACCCACTCAAGAAAAAATCTAGAGAATAAAAATTTCTATAAACTATAATATAACTTCAAATTGAAAATTTAACAATTCAATTTTATGTTTCCACTAATTTTTTTGTGGTAAACAGTTCTTGAATGTCCAATTTGTATAATGCTACGGTTTGCCCTTTTAAATATACGATGCTGTTATAAGTAGATGCTGCCAGTCGGACTCCCTCATGAAGGGTACCGTACCATTATCTATAATAATGAATATTCTGCTAGATATTTCAAACGTCTACCTGTTGTCGTTATTAATATCAAGCAGAATAATTATTTAAAAATAAATCTAACAATAAAAAAAAACTTCTTCACGGGGAATCGAACCCGAGTCTACCGCGTGAGAGTCTGGTTTGCTTACTACTCGACCACCAAGGAATATGCAAATTGTTTATCTATATCGTCAGATGTATTACAATATTTTTGCTTAAAGGAACTGAAGTTCCTAATGTGTGTCCCGCGACACGTTCTACCTTTTTATTCTATTTTCATTATAATAAATTTAATAGATATTGATAGAGAAACAATATATAAATTTGCATGAAAATGATTACAGCTTGTATTAGTTCCTCATAGCATAAACCCTTGCAGTGCTCTTGAAGATGGTTCTAGAGCATGGCATGCTTTATCTATGACCTATACTGTTAATCATTTGATCCTCCAGAATCTGTTTCTTGTATTTTATCCATAATTTTTCATGAATAAATATTTATATTAAATCAATCAAGCCTATAATACAATCCTTTTACGAGGTACGGACCAATGAAAAAGAAGAATTGTCAGTCTAACATCAGATTAAATTTTCTAGTTTTCGTTGAGTGAAGAAAAAAACTACAGCTTGGCAACATCACAATATTTTGTTTTGCAGCGTCATCGTCTTTTTATCGTAAATAAATTATACAAATAAAACCTGTTGGGATCAAATGAATACATAAGTCAAAGTAAAACTGCACTAAGAGTGTTAACAAGGAACCCAAAGGGACATTGTTGCCTGGAGGAGAGGGACATTTACCTGAAATGAAGCCTGCAGATATCCTGAAATACTCCTGGAAATAGGACTAGAAAAGCTACTAGTCTTTGAGACTCTCCTTATAAACTAAGTGGAAGTGAGGGGGCACAATAGATTCCTTGGGTCTCAGTGAATGTCATCCCAATATACATAGGTACATACAAATAAATTGAACCCATGTTGCATGTTTCTGCAAACTATTGTCTCTTGAAGGTGTAGATAAATATTTTCAAGAATGAATGAATATCTCTTGATATTCAATAGTAAATAAAGATTTCCACAAATAAATCCACCACCTTGGGAAATTTTATCAATCGCTTGAGATATGAGGAAACTTTTAGAAATGATCAATGGTTCTCGCAGTTTTCATGGGAAAATTGTTGAAAGCCTGTATTAGGTACCTTATTGTATTTTTATGAAATATAAAATATGGCCCAGGTTAAAAGCTGATATTGTAGCTTTTTGATTCAGAATCGGAAAAAACATTTTAAAATTCCTATCTTTCACCACAAACACCAGCTCTATCAAATATGTAAGTGAGGCAACTATACCATATATTTATTTTTCATAGTGGTTCTGATATTATCAAGTCTCAATTTTAAAACTGGAGAATTGTCCAAATGTTCGTGCTACTCGACATATCAGGAATATTTTAGCACTGTCGTGTATGTGTGCGTTATAAAATATTGCTTTTCTCGTATATTCTCTTTGATGGCTTCACGTTTTATGAGCCTTTTCAAGTTAAATAATTTAACTAAAAATTGGATACACGGAAATCGATACATGTTTCCAGCTGCAACTGTTGCAAGTACTCAGGAAACTTCACTTCGAATCTTAATACATTTTCAATAAATTACGCTGACACCCACTTCTTTTTTTATCGACTATCCTGAAATACAAGGATTTTTGTGGAACAAATCGTCCGACACACTTTATTTATCGATTAAGGTTTGGGCCGCCGGGGACAGCGCTATGACTATCATTTTAATTTTTGCTATTACATGATTAGACTCCAGAAGAACCGCCAACCGGTACAAATCACCACATATTTTGTTCCACCATCTCCCGGTCTATAAGGATTGAAGTAAATATTCAATTATCCTAAGACATGAATCCAGTTTTAGCTACAGCTCCAAACTGTTACGCTCAGTCCCAGCTGATTAGCTTACTTGGAGTAGAATTTCAGCAAAAGCGTAAATATCGTTATAGCTGGATCAAAGAACGTCCAAATTGAATACTTGTTAACTTCCTTCGATTTCTGAACCAATCTATTGCTATTGTACTGTAAGCTACCCCATCATATTTTTTATATAAACGCGGTAAGTGTAATATTTTTACATTTTTGTAATCAACGTTCTTCTGATGAATAATTTCCCAGGAGGCTTAAAACGTTCACTCACTTTCCTAACTGGAATTTGCTGACATGGGGACTGCGACACTAAAATTAAATTAAAAATTGGAGATTTAGAACCGTGCAAGCGACATGTGCTCTAGAATAACACGGTTTGAATAAAGCATGGGTTACGACGGAATGCTCAATTCATCTTATTATCTTTGTCAAATTCAATTTTCACATCCTTCTCCAGAATATTTTCAAACTAACAGCTACAACATTATACAATAGTTACTTAAGCTTGTCTTATTGAAGCTGTATAATGTTGTATAATAAATATTGTTTAGCATTCAATTGCGTTGCATTATAAAACACTTTTTAGTTGTATACTGCCTAAATATTCTTTGTTATAAAACAGTTATCGTATACCGTTCCATTTGACAATAAAAAATTGTTTAAGGCATTTCTTTGGGATAAAATTGTTGCTTTATTAATCGCATGTTTAAATAAGCAATTCTTGTACCGCTTTCGCCTCCATCATAAGCAATTGAGTTGGAAACATGAAACTATATTGAAAAATGTGACTTTATAATTATTTAGAGAATTATATTGTGGAGGAATATCCATATGAAGTGATAAACTATTAAAGTCACAAAAAAAAAGTATTTTAGGATGTTCTATTTTACTACTTTTTTAAGTATCTACTTGAAGCTTAACCAGAATTGAAGCGCTTCATTTTTTTGCAAAATATATACCTATAATCTATCAGTAAAATTTGCGGCGCATCAAAATTTGTGCTATTAAACCATCCCAATGAAATTATAATTTTTAAGATGTCCGCCCAAGCGGCCTAAGTCGTTTTCATAAATCTCCATTTCTACAAATGAAATATATGATGCACGTTCATGTTGAAATATAATTTGGTTCTGATATTCTTCACTAAAAAATAAAATGCTCTTATAAACTGCTAGATGACAAAATGTTTCCATTGTGCTCGAAATAACAGCATTATAAAAAAATATATTGCATTATACAACCATTTTGTGAGACCTTCATAGTGCCACTTCAATCCCATTTTATAGATGTGACTACATGACACACTATTGAATAATTTTATAGTATCTGTATGAATGATTATAAAACTGTCATATAAGAGTTGTATAAACTTTTAATAGAAATGTTATACAATCAAACAGTTGTATAAAAATGAGCCCTTTTCAGTTGTATAAGGATCATATAATTGTTTTGTAGACCGTTATAAGAATTTAAGTATCATATAAGACATATCTTGTAGCTGTTTATACAAACCTTATAGAATTTAAATTGCTACTTGGGCAGCACCTGTCACCGGTATACTGTAGTGTGAGAGGTTAGGTTGGGATATTATTTCCCCTCTATTGGTTGGAATTGGAATAATATTTGCGGCATGGAGGATGGAAAACTGCAACTATTGCGGAAAGTTATGTAGTGAGCGCCAACAATGGAGAGGATGCTGCAAATAATTTTTTACAATATAACTCAGCCAGAAGTCTCATGCAGTACTACGAGTGTAACAAAAAACTTGGTTGGAGATGGAGAAGTTATGGAGTCAGAACATTGCATACAAATTGAAAAATAAAATAGTGTGAATAATGTTCATGATAATAATTGTAATATTATTACTTATATATAAATAAATCAGATAAACTTTTTATAAGGCATGAATTATCACCACTTAAGGGTGGTGAGTTAACTCAAACAAGAGTTTTATTTAAAAATTGAATTATCATAAATATGCCAAAGATTTTTGAAAAGTTGGATCTTTACTTTAGGTTCTTCTCTTTTGTTATCAAAAGAAACTAGAACTTGGTCCATGTAATAAAACCATGAGGTGGTTACGAAAGTAAAGACCAAAGAGGAATCCACTGAGTTGTCTAGCTAAACAAGTTCCAACTGAAGATAAGCTATTCCTTAAAAATATTATTTATATAATTTTCACGGAAGAAGAAAGTTTCCTTTTATGGAAGAGAATTACAGAACCTAGGTTGGTGTGTGGCATTTAATGTGGCTATGAACACGAAGGAATTCTTTGGGCTCCAAAAATAAGTGAGTGATTCTGTACCTGAGTCTGGAACTCCATTTAATATTCCAGATTTCAAATCCGACAAATGCGTAGCACGTTCTTCTTGGACAAAATTGCTTTCCACCCACAAAAAAAACATTTCTTGTATCACCTCTAACCTGATGCCGGTGTTTAACCTTGAAAAGAATTGTTAGGGGAATAAAAGAACATATTTCTGACAGCTGATTGATTGATTCACTGTTCGGTTCTGTTCACATTTTGTAAGTAAGACTGTATACACAAAAATTGAAATAAGGTGATTTATATTGGAATTGATATAAGATTTTGTTCAATTGAAAAAATTTTTATTTTCACGTGGTGAAGCTTGGGAAAACTAAGACCTGTAGAGGATATAATTGGAAGGATAACAAATAATGACGAAAGTTGTTGATAAAAATGTATTTGCTTCTCATTGGTTGATTTCATAGTACATGGAAACAATTTAATGAGCATTAATCCATTTATATACTTGTTGAGGAAAATTCAAAATATACCCGTAACGACCCTATTGTAAAACCGGCCCTGAGACAAATTAAATTGTTTGCTTTTAAGCTCACTGTAGTCCTAAAATCATCAAATTCATCAAAGGATACGCTGTTGTGCTTTACCTTTTTCTACGAATTTGAAAAGGCCAGTCTGCAGTGTAATTTATTGGAGAAAATGAAAGAGTTGGGCATGTTAGCGGTAGTTTGTGCCTTATCCAAGCTTGTCATTATACTTTGCGAATAGGGGAAATTTTTCAGAAAACTTCCGGAAAGAATTTTCCGTATAATGGAATTCCCGCACAAAAAGTAAATGAAAATTTATCGTTCAAATCTATATTTCTTCCTTAAAAAAATATATGGAGTTGTTATTATTATAGTTAATGTTTCCGGAGAGTATCCATTATATGAAAAGATGTATGGTAGTTAAAGTTGAAAAAGTGATCCAGAATAGGCTTACAACTCAAATCACTGGTGAAACATGAGCTAGTTTGATGGCTCGGATCTGTGATTCTGGATATGAAAGAAAATTCCTTTAATAAAGGTTTGTGTATTAGAGTCGAGATTAATGAGTGGGGTGTGCTTGTTGTCTTAGATCTTTAGGTCTGTTATCGGTGAAATGTCTCAGTTTGGAATGGTTTGGTCGACTCCGAATATTGCAATAGAGAAGCTGGTGACAAAAAATTATTGAGATAATTAAATTTATACCACGATACTATCACTGGTGACATCTTTGTATGGATAATTTTGATGTCGATCTTCCTCGGAATTATGAGTAGGACGGCCCGGTGCAGTTTGAATATTCCATTTCTACTCTCAGCATCTTGGCATTCAAAGTTTGAAATATGGCTGGAGTTTTAGTAGAAGAGTTCCTCATTGACCAGCTGGCGATGGAAACGCATCAGACAAGGGCGAATTGAGTATGCGAGATTGATGAGGTGAGTAGCTTTATAGCTTGAAGTGTTTACAATAAGATGGCTGGAATCTTCTTGGATTTGTTAGATAATAGATAGCTTACATCTCTGTAGACCCTAGAAGACGAGATTTAACGGGCCTTTCCATCAGAGGACGAAGAGGTACAAGTGAGGCTGCTCTCCAGGTTTGGTGTCTTTTTCAAAACTATGTGATTGTATTTCATAGAATACGTCATCTTTCTTCCTTTCTGTCTCAGATTTTGTCGTTGCATGGTTAGAATAAGGCATTGGATTGGCTTGCATCAATTTTCTTCACGACTTACTGGTTTCTACCGATTTTTTTGAAAGAAGAGGATTTTAATAACCAATGAACAGCTGTAGCAGCTGCAGTGTTGTTGTTCAACCGCTATGGTATTGAGAAATGTCTACAATCATTTTAAATTATGAATGGAATTGGTTGAATATATCAATTATTCATTTAATTTGTGGGTTTTTTTCACCACAGAAATTTTGAAGCAACAAAGACCATGTTCAAATCTGGATACGAATACTAAGTTATTACGATCAACTTTGAAAAGAAGCACATTTATCCCGAGGACGTCAAGCTTTTCATAATTTCTTTATCCTGTAAACTGGCGTAATCTATTTCTCATACCAATTAGAGGGATTTGAGTTACATTCCTGACGAAAATACAGAAATACTA
>CAJUYG010006517.1:0-12054 GCA_910591675.1 Galerucella calmariensis | reverse complement strand
CATTGGAATTAAGTAAAATACCTGCTGCAATGAAAGTAGCAACAATTGTACCAATACCTAAAGTACCAAATACAACACAAGCTGCAAAGTTAAGGCCAGTGAATATGATTAATGCTACTGGTAAAATGTTGGAAAAAGTCGTTTATGAACAAATGGTGAGTTATTTAGAGGAAAATAAAATACTATGCGAGTACCAGTCTGGATTTCGTAATAAACATAGCTGTGAAACTGCTTTACAATGTGTTTTAACAGATTGGAGAATCACTTTGGAAAATAATATGTTTATTGTAGCAGTATTTCTTGACCTACAAAGAGCTTTTGAAACAGTGGATAGAGGAAGATTAGTCAAGAAAATTCAGAGTATTGGTATTCACGGTAATGCTTTGAACTGGCTAATAGATTATCTTAGTGATAGAAAACAGAAACTAAAAATGAACAATCTACATTCGGATAAAATAGATAATAATGTAGGGGTACCTCAAGGTAGTATTCTGGGACCACTATTGTTTCTAATATATTTGAATGATATTGTAAGTGTTGCTGGATATTGCAAAATACATTTATTTGCTGATGATGCTTTAATATACTTCAGTGGTAATGATTTGCAAAATAATATTAAGACTGTTAATGTCACACTTGATAACATTTATGAGTATTGCTGTGTAAATATGTTGAAGGTTAATGCCAATAAAACTAAGTGGATGCTGTTGGGGAGAATTAATAGTCACCAACTGAATGAATTAAATTTAAAATTAAAAGTCGGAGAAAATGAAATTGAAAGAGTAGACAAGTTTTTATATTTGGGTGTAACTATTGATAGTGAATTAAAATTTAAAAATCATGCCAATAATATTATAAAAACCATTGCGTTTAAAATCAATTATCTTAGAAGGTGTTCTCAGTTTCTTAGTCAATGGGCAAGATTGATGATGTACAATACCATAGTACTACCTCATTTTAATTATTGTGCAACTATTTTATATTTTCTTAATCAAAATGAGATTGATAGACTTCAAAAAATGCAAAATCGTGCAATGCGAATTATTCTACATTGCTCAAAATACACTCCAATAAATGAAATGTTGGAAACGCTAAACTGGTTGCCAGTAAAAAAACTGTTCGAATATCATACTCTCGTATTCATTTACAAAGTTAAAGTTGGAATTGCACCAGTATATTTGCAAAATAATTTAATTATTAATAGTGAAGTACATAATTACAATACCAGACATAGCAGAAACTATCAGGTACGTAGATATAAAAAAAATTCAACTTATAACTCCGTATTTCTGAAGGGATTAGATGTGTTCAATGCTTTACCATCCGATATAAAAAATGGTATGGGTTTAGAAGTTTTTAAAAGGCGGCTAAGGGATTATTTGATTGGGCAGTGATTAATTTAGTTAGTTTTATATAGTTGTGTGGATATATTACCTATTATTATTGTTATAATTTTTAGACATTAGCTTATGTGCACCTACCTATATTCTAATGTAAATTGTTTTAAATGCTCAGTGTTATTTTCATTTAAATTTATATATACATACATTTTATAAGGTTTTAATAATATTTCAAATTGTATTAGCTCTTTTTTCAGCTAAATAAACGATAAATATAATAGTACCACAAAGTACCTGCTCCGACTCTTTTTAAATTTTTTCTGCTCATAGGAAAATACCCTATTGCAAATTCCCAAAAGTATACAGTTACAATCAGGAAATAGTAGTAACAAGAAATGGACCAAAAGAAGGTGACCTCAAATCTCCTCCTCACAATACTGTTATTGAAAATGGTTGAATCATGATAACTTCCAGGCCATCTTGCTAATTCAATTTTTTATTTATTTTAGCATCACATATGAACTGGGCATTAATCGAAAAATAATTTCTCCTGTTCCGGCAAATTTCGGCATGGGCTCCCCTAATAAAATTATTCAAATCACGGTTTAATTGCTTCGAGAAATATTTAACGTACCTGGTGAAATTATTCTGAAATGGGAGCAATCTACTGCACTAATGACTTTTGGAAACGATGCTATATCATGAAAGTCTTCGTGCGTTTTAGGTATGTTATTTAGCATCGATATATAGTTGGGAGCAAGTCTTGCTATCGCTTCAGATACTCTGACAACTATTCTTGAAACGGTTGAAGTGTGCATCCCAGAAAAATCTTCCACTGCATCTAAATGTCCACCAGTGGAAAATAACCTCAACGTAATTAAGCTGGTTATTAGCAGACACACTGTTGTTGCTTTGAAAATATATTTGAAATTATATTAAAGGGACTATCTAAATTTAACTTACAAGTCCTATAAATATTCTAATTCATCCTTTATTTGTAGTAGAAGATTTCGCACTACTTCTTTAGATAAACGAAATCTTTTTCAAGTTGTTGCATCCATCCCTTCAAAGTGATTTTCCCTCTGATATTTACTTCTTGGAATCCCAAAGTTTAATATGTCCAAGATTTCCAAGTCATCTTCATCTTCTTCAAAGCCCATTGAATCCATATTTCATTGAAATAGGAATTTATCTCGCAAGTTCGCCAAGCACTTCAGTGGATTGTTATATTGACATAACTCTAATTATTAATTATATATCTTGAACCCTACCTTATCTGTGGATTAGATTTAACTATCAATTATAGCGTTAACTGAAGAATAAATGTCATGGTGCAAGGAACATTTTAATTTAATTGGTAATTAAAACTAAACCACAACTTCACTACGACCGGTGCAAATGGCTGTAACACTGTTAAATCAAACTCTCTAGTTTTCCGGTGTGGGCTAAATGCTCCTCACACCTCAGTTTTGAGGATTAGGGTACCAGAGGCAAATAAGGCCCAGTAAAAAAAACTACTTTATTTGGCAAAAAATCCTTGAAACAAATAACAAAATACAAACAATACCTCAATTCGGAGTATGTTAAAGGAAACTACATGATCAGTTTCAGTCTTACATGTATGTGAAACTTGTGACATGCTTTCAAAAAAAAATTGCAAATGTGCTTTATTATCCGAATATTTGTTTGATAAAGCCCACAAGGAAAAATGGGGTCGGCTAAAAAGGTCCACAAAAATACAGCTCGAACAGATAACTTACGCTCATTAAATAACATAAATCAAATTCAAAACTCATAAAAAAATAACAAAACTTAGACCGCAACGTTTAAATGAGGATACAACATAAATCAAATTCTTGATAAAACATCAAATCTTGGTCCAAAACCTAATCACAACGTACGCATATGAAATCATCTTCATAGTTTTTTGAAAAACCGATACATATTTCGTGGCACCAAGTGCCACAAGATACACAGCTTCGCATATCTAACTGTTCTATTTTGTCACATACAAAGCAATACCAAGATTCGTTTTCTGATAGGTTATCCTCTTGCCATTTTCTAACTGACACCTTTGATGAAGTAGATGGTACAGGTTTTTTTTGTAGTTACTTTGGTCACTATAGATTTTGTAACAGGAAACAGGTCTTTGGTTACTAGCTGCGCCTTATAATTAAGAGATTTTTTGTTTGTAGTCTTCTTTTTGAATAGCTCAGGTGTAGGAAGTAGCTCTTTGAATGACGAACATTCATTATCCTTGGCATGTGTCTCTTCTTGTACCTGTGTCGATTGTCGGTTTTCATTCCTATTAGAGACATTCTGCTGGTTAACATTCTTCAGCCTTCTGCTGAGTGGGATATCATCTTCTGAGTCGTATGAATCATTATCGTTAACTTGCACATTAATACCAACATCAGGGATATCGGTGTCATCATTAGCATTATTCTCATCAACTTCCGTAGCGTAAGGACGTACAGTTGGTAGTGAGGGGGCAAGAGCTGATTCAGGAATTGCAGAAGGATGAAGTGGGTACAAACCAGTCGCTCGAAATCCGTTGACAATGTTTGACCTATTTTTTTAACTAGAACGCCAGATTTTAGATGGTTTCTTAGCGTTCTACTTGGTATGTTATACTTCTGGGCAGCTTCTCTTTACGATAATTCCTTATCTTTTACTGCATCAACTGCAGCTTCAGGTTGTTCTGCAGTCCAATACACTCGCTTTTTACTCTTTGGTGGCATGGTTGTTGAAAAACCTGAATAAAAAAACGATAAATATGGGTTAATAAGGCCCTCCGTAAAATGGGCCTTATAAACCGAACGTCAATGGGCGTTATCGTCATTACACCAAAAGCAGCAAAAGCCAAAGCAATGTAGAATACAAGGCACTATTTGTTACGTATCCTGACGATATAGCGGATAAAAAATGAATAGTCAACAACTGTCATTAATAATAATTTTGATAGATATAATATGTCTCTGTATTGAATTTAAAATAAATAAATATTTAAACCAAAAATAGTATACAGTCCACACAACCATCAACATTGGTCCATCGAGAGACGGATTTCCAGTCCAGAAGTAATAAATAATTTACCAATAAACAATTAAATTGAATTTAGTGCTGATCATTAATAAAGTGATTCAGTACCAACAAAGAAAGATCTTCAGCTTCCTGTAAGTTATCTCAATTATTTCCATTATTACTTTCCAACAAATCATTATCCTTGTTAAACTAATTATCGAGCTTCAATTTGAGTAAAATGACCAATCTAATGATTGTACGTGGTCAAATTAAATCAAAATTGACTCGTTTTAAAACTTATTTTGATGAGATAGATAAAGATAATTTAACAGAACAAGTAATCTCACGAATATCAACTAGATTACGAACATTTGAATTAATATTAGAAGAATTTAATGAAATTCAAAACCAAATAGAAATTTCTGACAATTTAGACGAACGACAAGTAGCTACTAATACTAACGAAAGAAAACAATTTGAAGATGATTATTATGATTATTTGGCAGATGCGCAAGTTTTAATTCAAAAATTCAATAATAATACCGTTCATTTCAATTTAAACACAGAATTAAACCCTGCAGAAGGTAGCATTAGCAGCTCAAGATCAAGGTTAGACAATCACACACATAGTCGAATAGCTTTACCAAAAATAACGTTACCAAATTTTAAAGGAGAACCAGGTACTTGGCTAGAGTTTCGAGATGCATTTGTGGCCTTGATTGATTCAGATGATTCACTTTCCAATTATGAGAAATTTTATTATTTAAAAATGGCATGCAAAGATGAAGCGGCAGATATTTTACAAGCCATACAAGTAACGGAAGATAATTATAAAATAGGTTGGCAAGCATTAATTGACAATTATGAAAATAAAGCTCAATTAATTCATGACCATATTCAAGCTATACTAGATATTTCTAATATTAGTAAAGAATCATATATAGAAATCAAAGGTCTATATGTGGAATTCAATAAACATTTGCGTTCACTCAATAATTTAGGCGAAAAAACTGAATATTGGGATAGAATTATAATTCAAATCATTTCTAATAAATTTGATAGTACAACTGATAGGGAATGGCAATCATATAAATATAAAGATGAGTTACCTGAATTAAACGATTTAAATAATTTTTTAAAGGAACGAATTAAAATACTGAGTAAAGTTGACTCAAAAAAACAGCTGCAACATATTAATTCTCAACAAAATAATCAATTTAAAAGGAAAAATTTTAATAGTTATACATCAATATCAAATAAGTATAAATGCTTCTATTGCAGCAGTAAAGATCACGCCATTTATACTTGTCAACAATTTTTGAAACTATCAATAAATCAAAGAATTGCGGAAATCAAAAAATTAAAATTATGCCTAAATTGTTTGAAGGATAACCACCCTTCATGGAACTGTAATATTCACAAATGTAAAAAATGCAATAAGCCTCATAATACTTTATTGCATTTAGATTTCTCAAATTCAGACCGCAGATCGATTCAATCAGACAAAATAGCAGGTGAAATCTTGGCAGTAAAGTCTGATACAAATGAATTAAGTTTTGATGGCGCTGCACCCAGCAGTGCTGCAGATTCAACAGTTACAAATCATGCTTCTACACAAAACAAGGTAGCAGTACCATCTCAAGTACTTTTATCGACTGCTTTAATTCACATAATGGATAACAAAAATAACGTTCATTATTGTAGAGCTTTATTAGATAATGGATCTCAAAGTCACTTTATCACCGAAAAGCTATGTAAAAAATTAAATTTGTCTCCAAAAGAAGTCAACTTTTCAATTACAGGGGTCGGTCAAAATTTAAAAAATATTAATAAGCAAGTTAACATTAATATAAAATCATGTTACAATAGTTTTAAAGTAAACATAAATTGTCTAGTACTACCGGTGATTACAGAAAGACTGCCATTAGAATCATTTAATATTGATAATTTTAATATTCCTCAACATTTAAAATTAGCAGATCCTAATTTCAATGAAAGTAGAGAAATAGATTTACTTCTTGGCACTTCTGTGTTTTGGTCCCTTTTGTGTATTGGACAAATTAAATTAGGTCCAGAATTACCCATTTTACAAAAAACCCATTTTGGATGGATTATAGCTGGCAATATTTGTTCTCAAAATAAAAATAAAACTATTTCATGTTTAAATGTCACCCAAAATGATTTAATAAATGACCAAATTACCAAATTTTGGAACATAGAAGAGGTACAATTAAAATCATTTCCATTAACTGCCTCTGAAAAATATTGCGAAGACTATTTTGAAAAAACTACGATTAGAAACGATAAAGGCCGATTCATCACTAGAATTCCCTTCAATAATTTGAAGGAACAGATGGGAGAATCATATTACATGGCAAAAAATAGGTTTTTAACTCTGGAAAAAAAATTAAACGCAGATCCCAATTTAAAAGCGGAATATTCCAAATTTATGAAGGAATATCTCCAGTTAGGGCACATGAATAAAATAAACAATGATTATAATCTCATAGAAGGTAATAATTTTCATCTTCCACATCATGCAATAATAAAAATGTCAAGCTTAACCACTAAACTACGTGTAGTTTTTGATGGTTCTGCAAAAAGTGATACCGGTATATCTTTAAATGAGGTTCAATTTAGTGGTCCAAAGCTTCAAAATGAATTGTTAGACATTCTTCTACGTTTTCGTATTTATAATTTTGTTATCACTGGAGATATATCAAAAATGTATCGCCAAGTTTTAATACATGAAAATGACCGACGTTACCAAAGAATCCTATGGAGGGAATCAAGTAACAGTGAAATTGACTGTTACGAATTAAATACAGTCACTTATGGAACCACTTCGGCTCCATATTTAAGCGTAAAATGTTTACAAACATTAGCTAGTGAGAATAAAAGGAAACATCCAATAATCAGTAAAACAATAAATGATGATTTTTATGTAGACGATTTGATAACAGGGGCAAATACAAGACACGAACTAATAAATATTCAAAAGCAAATATCATCAATTTTACATTCTGCAGGATTTGAACTTAGAAAATGGTTAAGTAATGATAAGACAATACTAAATGAAATTAACGTTATCGAAAAACTAGATAATAATATTTTACAAATAGGTGAACATGAAAATAATAAAACACTTGGTGTTCAATGGAATCCCCAATCTGATTCCATAATATATACAATTACTGATATGTCTTTAAGTGAAAATCAAATAACTAAAAGATCAATTCTCTCAGCAATATGTCAGGTTTTCGACCCTTTGGGTCTTCTAGGACCTTTATTAATTAGAGCTAAATTAATTATTCAAGAAATGTGGAAATTGAAGATAACTTGGGATGAAACTATTCCACAAGATTTATATACTAAATGGTGTTTATTCAAAGATGATTTAATCAATTTAAAAAATAATAGGATTCCTAGACAAGTTTTATTTTCTAATTCAAAAATAATTGAGCTTCATGGTTTTTCTGACTCATCGGAGTATGCATATGGTGCATGTGTCTTTATTAGATGCATTGGACCAGATGATCTAATTAGATCCAATATTTTATGTGCAAAAACACGAGTAGCCCCTATAAAGCAAATATCTTTGCCTAGGCTTGAGTTATGTGCTGCAGTTTTGCTCGCAGAATTAATCAAAAGAGTAGGCGATTCAATAAATATAAAATTCCATAAAATATATTGTTGGTCAGATTCTACTATAACACTATCTTGGATACGAGGCGAACCAAGAAAATTTAAAACCTTCGTAGCCAACCGAGTTGGACAAATCCAACAGCTGACCAACATTAATAATTGGTATCATGTAACATCGGCTCAAAATCCCGCAGATTTATTATCTCGAGGTACATATTCTCAATATTTATTCAATTCGGAGCTGTGGTGGCATGGACCTCCATTTTTTAAAAAGGAGGAATCTACATGGAATCTTAATACTTTTCTTACAACAAATAATCCTCCCGAAATGAAGCTATGTAATATTTCGTTATCATTAGATTTTTTAAATCTCTTTGATAAATACTCCTCGTTATTGAAATTACAAGCTGTTACTGGATTTATATTTCGATTTTATTGTAATTCAAGATTACCAATGAAACAACGTAAATTAACCAAGAATTTAAGTGTTGAAGAAATGAAGTTTGCATTACTGTTATTAGTAAAATTAGCCCAAAGGGAATGTTTTTCATTAGATTATCAAAATTTACAAAATAAAAGGCCGCTAAGTAATAAAAGCCATATATCGATGCTAAACCCATTTCTTGATGATAAGGGATTGATAAGAGTAGGAGGTAGAATTGAGAAATCCAAACTTGCATTTGAAAAATCTCATCCATTGCTGCTTCCACAAAAACACCAACTAACCAATTTAATTTTCAAATATACTCATCAAAAATTATTACATTGCGGATCACAAACATTACATTATGCAGTTCGTGAAAATTATTGGGTTATATCCGGACGCAATGTAGCAAAAGGAATTATTCGCAAATGTATTACTTGTTTTAAGGTCAAACCCAAATCGACAGAATATTTAATGGCAAATCTTCCTACTGTAAGAGTTAATCAGTTTTTTCCTTTTATCAATGTTGGTCTAGATTATGGGGGACCTTTTCTTATGAAAGATAGGAAAACTAGTTCTCCTAAAATGATTAAATGTTATATATGTCTTTTCATTTGCATGTCTACTCGCGCTATTCATCTGGAATTAGTTTCCGATTTAAGTACTGAATCATTTATGGCTACATTAAAAAGATTTATATCGCGGAGAGGGAAACCTCATAATGGTCTATTCCGACAATGGATCAAATTTTGTTGGAGCTAATAACGAAATTATAAAAATGTTCAACTTTTTAAAATCTGAATCAAACAATATCCAATACGAATTAAGTAAAGATTTTATTCAATGGCATTTCATACCCGCCAACTCTCCCAGCTTTGGCGGTCTATGGGAGGCAGGAATTAAAATAACAAAGCATCATTTAAGGCGAGTCATTGGTGAGAATAAATTTGATTTTGAGCAATTTAATACTCTTTTGCAACAAATTGAAGCCGTTTTAAACTCTCGACCCATTTCCCCATTATCTTCCGATCCTGAAGATCTTTCGCCGTTGACTCCAGGGCATTTTTTAATTGGACGACCACTAATAGCCCTTCCAGAATTTAATTTGACAGAAATATCAACATATTCAGCAACTGGTCCAGCATTTTTGGAATCGTTGGTATAAAGAATATATATCCGGGCTTCAAACACGAATGAAATGGAAGACTAGCAGTTCCAAAATAATCAAACATGGTGCCCTAGTTGTCATAAAAGACGATAATTTACCTCCATTGAAGTGGCAACTGGGGAGAATTATTCAACTTCACCCAGGTGATGACGGTGTAGTTAGAGTTGTTAGTATCAAGACCCAAGGTGCTATTATCAAACGTTCAGTATCCAGAATTTGTCTTCTTCCAATTGAAAGCGATAACTTTCAAGGTGGCCGGCATGTTACGTATCCTGACGATATAGCGGATAAAAAATGAATAGTCAACAACTGTCATTAATAATAATTTTGATAGATATAATATGTCTCTGTATTGAATTTAAAATAAATAAATATTTAAACCAAAAATAGTATACAGTCCACACAACTATCAACACTATTTATAAAAATATATTACTGTTGAGCAATCGATTTATTTATTTAAATATCGGAAGTACATTCTAATAAGCGGACATTCACAACACGAGGCATTTGAATTACTGATTCTTTTAACGGCTTGTTTGTTTCGCCGTATTTTTGTCGTGTCTAACCTTGGATACGTTCTAAGACGCAGCACGGTGTTGCCAGATTGTAGGAACTATGTTTTGGTTGTTTGTTTTCTCGTTTGGTTGTTAATCCGCTACAGAAAATTTGACTTCGTTAAACGTTAAAGCGTTACATTTCGGAAGAATTAGCGCAAGTAAGTTAACGTTAATCGTTAATCCGTTTATGTGTGTAAAATTGCATTATTATATCGTTGCGTTAGTGAACTAATAAAACCTGTTGGTTGTTATTCAAATGGAATGTGTGATTCAATCGTCGGGCATAAGGTGCATATTCCCCTTCATGAAAATTAACATGTTGAAGTTCTCGTCTGAAAGTGAGGCTCGTTTTGGTGTTAAAATATCTTTACCCATGGAAAACAGACGTTCAACTGCAGCGCTTGAGGGTATAGCAGTATTGTATTTAATGGATAGATTTATGAATATCTGTTCCCAGAGGAATGCAGCATTGTTGGACGAGTCTTTTGATTTCATGTCCAGCCACATTTTAACGAGACTTTGCTCTTTACTTTTCAAAGAGTTGGAGCTCTTCGGTTTTTCTATAGACTGAGTGACAGAATTGCAAAAGTCTTCCTCGTTATCATCATTGTTACTCGCATTGCTCCCTCCTCCACTTAAACTATATCTGTCCTTCGAATTTTCCGCTGCTTCTTGTCGTAAGACATCTTCTACCTTTTCTTCCATGCACTTTTTTACTGCATCCACTCTACAATTGTCATACGTTTCCACCCATATCAACCGGAACTTTGGTTGGAATGCCGCGGCAATTAGTCACTGTTCATCATTCAGGAGTGGTTCAAACATTCTCTCTATGCCATTTAATAAGGCATTGGCCTCAGCTGTGTAATTTACTAGGCGCTTAGATTCAATATTCAGGCATTGGATTAACGATTAACGGACTTCCGCATATAAACGGAAGCTAATGTGTCCGTTAACATTTTAAAAAACTAACTTAAAAGTTAATCGGTCAATGTTATCTTCGTTAATTGACGATTAACGGATTAACGAGTTAATGCCCAGTTATGATATTCAGCTATCACATCCTATGTGTCCTTTATGAAATATTTAAAATGCCAATTTTTTTAAGGGACAACAGTCTATCTAAACAAAAGCGGACTAGGGGACCAAACTATACAGAACAAGATAACGAACTGCTCTTGAATATAGTCCAAGAATTCGAAAGTATTGTTGAAAATAAGAAAGCAGATCAAAATACCAACCAAGACAAAAAAGAAGCTTGGATTAAAATTGCAAAAAGTTTAATGCTTTATCTCCCAAATTGGTTCACAGATCAGTTGAATTCCTCAAAAAAATATTCAGATCTACAAAAAAGATGTGCAATCATTTAAACGGCTACACTTAACTTCTCTACGAATGGTAACAGGTGACGTAATAGTAATAGATAACGTTATGGCAAGTGATATCTCGTTTGAAAGGAATTGACATTGGCTACATAGCCGTATTAATTTTGTTCAGGCTTAAACCAATTTTGAGGGATAAATTGAATAAATACCAAAATTATTATTTCACATTTGAATATTGAAGATTTTTCAGTCCGCCTCTGGTTAGTTGTCAAAAAAATTGACGTTTTTAATTTAATAGTATTTGTTGCTTTGCAAAGTTTCTCTAAATAGCTTAAATATTCAATTTTATTCTTGTTTAACGAGACGTTTAAGAGTTTACATAGGCAAAGTGGTACGTACTCAAGCCAACAAAGTAGCAGCTATCTTAATAATTGGTGAATCTAGAAAGAATCTCCATGAAGCGGAACGTTTTGTTACAGTTCATTCCCATTTCCCTTCCACTCACACCCTCCAACCTTTTTCTTATTGGCTTCTTATTCATCCGTTCAGTATCTGCAGTCATTTAATA
>CAJUYG010006516.1:0-12059 GCA_910591675.1 Galerucella calmariensis | reverse complement strand
ACGGCCAAAGAGAAGACGGCTCGCCCCCAGCTGCTAGCCCTTTTAGCTAGGGCTAGGGACGAGCTGTACGCCGAAACGCGAACTATGATGATGAGACCCATAGGATAAGATGGGGGGAAGTGGTGGAAGTCCTCCCCGGAGATGTACCTCGCTTAGAGAGGAACATCCTGGGTGGGACGGGCTCATCAAGGTTGTGTGTAAGTATGTGCTCAACTGTAAGTCTTGCACTATCACAGAATTCACAGGTGGGAGGATATTGTGATGGTAGGTATCCATGGGTTAGCCGGGTGTTACCTATTCTGAGTCTCCTTATAATACTTTTGTCCTTTCTTGACAGTGGAGGCATCTTCTGAGAGGTAACTGTGGGTTGAATTGCCCGTAATTTTGTGTTGTGTGTATTCCAATGTGTTTGCCATGTTTGTATTATCGTTTGTCGGGCTGCTAATTTTATATATTGATGGAGTTGAATTTGCTCTACTGTCAGGTCGGAGGAACAAGTTTGTTTCGCTGCTAGGTCTGCACATTCGTTACCAGTAATCCCTACATGAGAAGGGATCCAGATGATATTCACAGAGATGCCTCTAGTGTGGTAGTGGTGGCTTGATGGCTTGTACTAAGGAATGTTGTGAGTAGTTGTAGTTTATATTAAAATAACTACTAACTCTCTTTTATCTATAGGCGTGCGCCAAAGTAACTTTCTGCTTAGCGCCAACAATGCCAAATTATGACAGCTCGCGGTATACATCAACCAGTTGCTTTTCAAGGCACAAAAGACGATTTTCGATAGTGGTCGTAGTAAAAATTCATTGTTTACCAGGAAAAAAATTTTTCGTATAACCCTTATAAAACATCCCATGTCTAACTTCTGTAGATACTGCTCTAATTTGGGACGCTCTATACATGTGTATTTACCTTACTGAAATACCAATTGTATGAACACCAAAAATAGGGGGAAACGGAAAAATGTTGCTGTCACTGAATGTCAGAGTTTTTTTTGTTATTTATTTTTTGGTCTATTTGGTAGGTGAACAAAATGTTTGTGTCACACATGCAGGAAATTCTTTAGCCGTATTTTACTACCAGTTGCCCTTATGACATAATATACAAAATATCCGATCTTACTTCTGTAGAATCTGCCATAATTTGTGACACTCTGTACATGTGAGATGCGTGCGGAAAAGTAACTCTGTTCAATTTTTCAAAAAAACCTTTTTTCCACTACTAGCTGTGAAGTTGACAATTATTGCTTCTTCTAGCCAACTGAGAAGTTGAATTTCTCTATTTAAGGTTAATAATTTTTTATTATTAACCTAGGTCAATAATGGACAAATTCAAATATTGTCAGAATTCGGGGATAGTAGTTCAACAAAAACTTGTGCAACATAATTTTGTATACCCAAGAGATTGTCTTCAACATATTTGCTGTTTGAAATTACCTATCAAGATAAAATTATTTGAATAAAAAAGTCATTAGTTTAAAATTCGCGCTCAACCAAAAATGACTGATGACATAACATAATATATTGAAAACTGACAGTGTACTTGTCAGTCAGACGACGGAGTAAACGCTTCTAGTGGCGCGTTTGTGAATTATTTTTAATTTGTGTCTTAAATTTGGCTGGTAGTGGAAAAAATTTTTATACACCATGGTGTTGAAGACATTTGTAAACCTCGCACCTTATTTTTGGTGCTCGTTCAATGATAATAGTCTTCGCCACCTTGGTGAATTATATACTATTATCCACAACTGTCATGTAACGGGTCCGATTTGACACTATTTTCATTGTCATAATGACGTATATTAACGCACTAGTGCGTTTTTGAATACATTATCGCACTGGTGTGATAATAAGAATCGAAAACGATATTAATACCAGAATTAAATATTTAAAATGACACAGGAAGCTGCATTTTCAATATCCGAAGGGAGATTGTCTTCGCTTGAACTTATTTTTATAGACTTTTGTTCACTCAGCTTTGACAATTTGATGACATAACTAATTTATTTTATTTCCACAGCTTTGTTTGTCTTTGCTGCTATGGTCACAAAAAATTATCTACAATACCATATGTTTGCAGTAAATATTAATAACAATACATTGGATTGAGGTTTTTTTTAATAAAATTTTATGATATACTGTTGATAATACTAATTAACAGTTGTAGATAAAATTTTGTACGTAGCACGTGGGATAGGAATTATTAACGCACTTATGTGATTACACGACTCGGCCAACGGCCTCGTCGTCCTCTTCTCCGCACACTTTTTGTGTGGAAAGAGTTACTTTTCCGCACTAGTGCGGAGAGTATATTCAAGTTTTTGAGGTGTATACTGACATTTGAATATTCAAAACATATATTTGTATGGTTGTAGTTTACCATATGGCTGAAAAATTGAAAAAGTATCACTTTCCGCACTAGTTAGGTAAACTACTATATTCGAATACCATTTCCGAAATAATCAGATCCAACTTCGGCAAAATCAGCCATAATTTGAGACACTCTCTACATACACGCCGTGTGGGAAAGTACCTTTTTCGCAACTAAAATATCAACTATTGCATTTTATATTGTTGTATTGAAATTTTGTTGAATACTACGTTAATAACCATTAATTACCACATCAGTAATCAACTCGAGCGTAGAAAAAATGCCGTGCGTAAAGTGACATTCCCACACTTGAAAATATTCTTTTCTACAATCACATTGAAAAGTAGGCTTTTTCGTTTGCCATTGACAACGAAAAGTTGACGTTTCTTGAGGAGAGTTACTTTACGTTCGCCGAGCGTAAAAAATGGCAAAACGCTCGTTGCCCATAACAACTGATACTGCAAACACAATTGTATTGACAGTGACAGATATAAAAGTTTGAAACATATTTGAATTGACATATTCAAACTGACAGATTTTAAAAGTTTTTATGAATTCCACTCTATATTTGTTTTTAATAGTTACAATTAAGTGATTGCAGAAAAAATGTATGTATTACGAGCAAAAACGTGACTCTATTGCATTCGATAATCACTCTCAAGCAATAATGTATCACTTTTCGCTCTTAAGGGGCATCTACCAAATTCGACCTTGCACAATTATGCTTTGTAAATTTTTTTGTTTCCCTACGTCCTCACGTTTAAGTTCACATAACTAAAATTTTATTAGATATATGAAAGCTCCGCAACATGTAGGTAGCCAAGCGGTCCAAGCGGATTTTGGTTCACGTGCTACTCTATAAGCTTTGTCAGTACTGAACTGGGAGACCGCCGAGACCGGCGAGCGTTGTATCAACAATGGAACGGCACGCGACTACCGAAGCAGAGAGACAATGTCAGTCATAGAAGGATAGAAAAGCGAGAGATGGATTTTTATCCGATATTTTAGCGGTAGCAACCGAATTTCAATAAGGAATTGTACGGTCATAAGTAATTTGAGGATTCTGAGATTTTTATATATTATTCATAAAGCTTCAAATTAGATCCCTTATAAATTAGTTTTTCCATTCAATCCATATTAAATTATTTACAAGGGCTTAAACTTTGCTCAATATGTGTATTTTTCATATTTTTTTCAACAAAATTTGGTTAACATTTCAAAGTTTTTATTCAATGAGAACTCTAAGTTCAACATTAATCTACATGATATATCTTTTTCTTAATTTTCAATACATCCATTACTTCAAAATTCTTTGCCAAAAATACTTCGATATTTTGTCAAATCGCTGCCGATAGATTCCCCTTAATACATAAATAACTATTTGAATCTCTTTGAGATATTAATTTAATCTCGGCTGGAGCTGCGTTAATTTTACTCACCCTGTACACGTACAAAGTGAAAAATACTTATTCAGAAATTTCGGAAAGAAAAAAATTTCCTTTTGAACTTACGAGATTTAATTTAGATTAAAATAAATAAGGAAAAATTAATCTGAAGATGTAAATCATGATAACCTTTAATAAGGCTTCTTTTTAATTTGGTTTTGTAGACAGAAAACCTCAGAAGAAAGTTGTAAATAGGCCAGGCTATTTTTCATATTATTCATTACCTTTATCTTCCTATAAAATATGATTTTTCAATTTAAAAAGATTAATTCAGAAAAAATTCTGTGCAGCTCTTGCACATTCAATATCTATTTAGTGCAATTTTTACACTCCTTACTTTTAAAACCTAAATCGAGTAACCTATGTAGGTCTATTACTGTCACTCTTTCTGTCAGTTGAAGTGAACCGTGTAAGGCTGCTCCCATTTATATCATTATTAGGCACAAAATGTTGAGGTAAATATATATTATAGGGTAGGATACATTTAAAAAATATGTTTTTTAATTATTAATCTATTTATTTTCAGATTTCATTGCTGTTAGAATCTGCAGAAAAAGTTTTCGATACGAAAATTACGAAGTGTGGTGACGTGCCGGCAAACTTTTTAGTAACGTTTCTGTCAAACTTCAATCAAGTCCGAGCTTGTTTGATATGGTTGAGTCATCAGCTTTTACTTCCTTATATTTTACGTCGGGTAATATTTTTTCGGGAAAAAGTGCGTGTGACATTTCCTTCCGAATCGTTGATAATTTACGAATTACGAACAGTATTTTACCACGTGAGTGAAAGTGATAAAAACATTCCACTACTACTTACTGATTGGAAACGACGAGTGAGGTAAGTTTTTATTTCTTATCCCTTTTTTTGCATATATAAAGGTTTGTTGTTACTCAAAAATTGGTTAAAACTGTTGGAGATCCGATTAATTAGGTTCCAATTAGATTGGAAACAATGTCTGGAGTTTTATTGCGTCCTGAAAACTAGGTACACGGAATGGAACCACGAGTAGTTTTATTTTTGAGAATTTCTATTATTTTTTTCATGACTTTAATACTCGCGTTTCCATTATGAAAAACATAAAAGAAATTCATTTTCCATTATGTATTGAGTTTGCCTATCCTGTAATGCATTTATCTAAAAGTGCTAACTGGGTGTACAGCTGGCAATACTGCTAACCGTTGTCTTCTTCGCTTTCAAAGGGCTCGGGTAATTGGAGGTTCTAGTTCTACCGATCAAGTTGGTCATAGATAGACGAGTAGATAGAGGAGGCGTTAGGTTAGGTTGATTTTCAATAGAGCTGAAGTAGGTTGTTTGTGGTACTGTTGCTACTTTAATGAAGGTCATTTGTCAAAAAAAGTGAACAGTGAAATGAGTAAATAACCACAAAAATCTCTTTCTTGTGGTCTTTACAAATAGCTTAGTCAAAGTACACAAAATATTCGTAAAATGCCGCAAAAATACAAAAAACTTGGAAATTCAAAATTGGGTATTTGGAAGAGTTGTGATTAACATGAGAAAAACTTAACGATGTGAGGCATTTGTCGGAAATTTTTGTTTGTATCTGCATTGCATTTCATAATATACGAAATTTCCATAGTACCTAGTATTTGGAAAAAAAAATTTCATATGAAATGTTTTGTAAAATGGGGTATCTACTAGTCCAGTCTACAAGTTGAAAACCGTGAAAAATAGAGATAAAGCTCTTAAAAATATGAGCAATAGCTCATTGGATTCGGAATGACCTCTAGAAAAATGTGTCTCGAGGATTTTACTGCACGTAAAACATTGCAATTGTTATTAACACAATTAGATGAATAAAAAAGTGGTAGGTATTTGGTTTTTGTTTTTGTAAACTATTAATATTCATGATATTTGGAAAAAAAGGTCCTTAAAGAGGAGGAAATTTAATAACGAATTTTTTTTCTATATCCGTTTTCATAAATGACGACATAAAAGTTTAAATAATAAATCTAAAAATATTTGGCTTTGTGGAGCTGTTCTTATATATATACTTAAGAAGATACCGCCATAAAAATTTATTAAAGTTAATTATTTCGTTTTTAATAATTATTTAGAGTTAACAAAAAATTAAAAGTCCAGAAATGTTATTGAAAAAATTGTTTTAAACAAATGTTATATTATTGCTGTTTTCGTATCCAACAATTGCATTAAGTATCATTGGAAAAATTTTTTTTACATCATTTGTCAAGAAATTGTTTGTAAACAAATAGACAAGCTTAATATTTGAATAGAATTTTTTTACCATTATGTTGTCTTGGAATGATAATGATTTTAAAAAAATATTTTTTTCTTAAATAAATTTTTTCATATTTTATAACCGTTTTTTTATATTTCGATGGTTTAAATAATTAGTGAAGGAATGATTTTCTCTTTAAAAATCATAATTGGCATTTCTTCATAGGTAAAGGGAAAAAATTTTATCAATAATTATTTCATTGTTTGTTAACTTAACAATTTGTTATAAACAAATTCTAACTACCGTTATATTTTTTTTCTTGAACTAAAAAAATAAAAACAGCAATATATATCAAATACTAAAAAAAATTTTTTTTCTATTTTTTATAACTCTTAAAATATTACACGATACCAAAGTTGCACCGGACACTTGATTTGTCAAGTGAAAAATTAATATAACTCATAAACTATTCGAGATACGATAATGGACATTCTGGTCGTTTTTATAAAGCATTAATTAATCTTCAAAATAAGCTAAAAACCAAGTTTGTAACTATTGTTTATCAGCTAGTACATGCATTTGTTTATAAAATTTTGGGATTTTTTTTAACTTTTTACATTTTTAGATTTATTATTTAAACTTTTATGTCGTCATTTATGAAAACGGAGATTGGAAAAAAATTCGTTGATCAACAATTGCATAACTTTTTGAAAAATTGATTTAAAATTTTTTTTCCAGCGGGCATAAATTCTTTCAAGTATCTGGATGATACCATAATTTATTTAAATTTTTAAATTCATATTTGTGTTTAGTGGCAGAGCACCCATGCCGTAATCGCTGCGCGGAGCCCTATTTTCAGCGTTAAATTAAAGATTATAGTTTAATCTTCAAACTTTATTTGAAACTTTTTTTTGTGTGCATTTTTCAAAAAGATACATTCGATTTTCCACGTGAACCTCCATTTTTTTGACCCCACTTTATTTTCATTTTTGTTTTAATAACAGCTTCTATTTTTAATGTGATTTGTTAAATACTTTTTTTGTTAATATTTTATTATTATTATTGTTATTATTACACGGTGGCGCGTATAAGCCGCTCTCTCACCTGTTTTTTCACCTTTATTAGTGCTCCCTTCTCTTTCTTACCTGAGCCATAGTGTTCTTTCGTATCGCAATCACTTCTGAATAGGTTCATTATAAAGTTCACAAATTTTCAGATAATATCATAAACACTATAAAAAGTTATAGAAGGTCTGCTGAAAGACGTCTGATACTTCAAAGTGTTTAGTGGTAAAGTTTCATTGAATTATATTAATTTCGAAAAAAAAATATAATTGAATGAAGTCTAAAAGAAACAAGTAAAATTAAGCATGCAAAAAAATCAGATTTTTAAGAGGCATTTGTTTAAAATATTGATGGCTTTGCTTTTATAATAATAATGTTTTATGCTCATTTACAATGCTACAAATTTTCGCTGGGATAAGTATTAATTAAATAGAAATTATAATTGTTTATTGAGTTTTTAACTTTAGTTTTTATTATAAATAACCTGATTTTACAGTTAAAAATTTATTTTTCCAAATTTAAAAGTATTTCTTTCTAGAAGTTGAGAACTTTTTCTACATTTTACATGTTTATTCATTTTTTCAGAATTTTATAAGCCAAAAATTATTAACTTTTAAGTCGAGCGGTTAATAAATTTGGCTCACGGACCGTTCGAGAGTTACTCCGAATTAACTACCACTGAAATTAATTTTATCTCGTAAACTTTTCAAGTCACAAAAAAACTTTTTAGACCAAATTTGTAGATAAATGCATCAGCTACAAATTTAGATTTGGAAGTTTTTCTGTATATTTATTATTTAAACAATTAAAGCGAAAATAAATTTTCACTCGATCATTTTTCCGGAAAATCGCATGTCTAACATCGTAAAGCTTCTCTCATGTTAAACACAACCCTTTTAAATACTCAACTATGAATTTTCAAGTTTTTTGTATTTTTTGTGAGGTTTTATGTGTACTTTTACTAAGCTATTATAATAGTATAGTATATTACATAACGTGTGCGGAAAGTGACATTTTTCACACGAGTGGGAAATATTGTAGCACGAGGCATGAGCCGAGTGTGAAAAATCACTTTCGCACGAGTAATGTATAAAATTTCACTTTTCACTTTTCAAATAGATTGCTTCAAATTTAGATATTACATAGGTAATTCTAATTAAAAATCATACATTTTACAGCTTGCCAGTGGTCAATCTTAATAAAAATTCATTTGACAGCTTTTTTATCCATACACGTACGGATAAGTTTTTTTTTCCGCACGCGTATGAATAAAGGCCACTTTCCATAGAACTAGACAGTGCGATATATGTCACTTTCCTATGTGATCGTAGAAAAAACTATTATTTTTCCGGTAACGCATACAGTAGCTAACAGAGACACCACCTAATAGGTTAATATATCACTTCTAAACAGTGTATAGGCCTGTGGTGTAGGCAACCTCAATACATAATGGATATTAAATTTCTATTATTTTTCATAATTTGAAATCGGTAATTTTTATTATGTTTTCTATAATGGAAATACGTGTATTAAAATTATGAAATACATAATTTTAATTTAATAACAAAATAATTACGAAACTTAAATTTTTTCAAAGAAAAATATATTTATTTTAAGCGGTGTTATTAAGTACCAAACTATATTTCACCTCCATTAATTTATTTTTTTCAATTATGTCGCTCTTCTTTATTTTTGGTAATTTCGAACAAATTCGGAATCATTTCTATTAAGAGGATCCGCTTTAACTTCTGGAATAATTGGAGGAAATAAGGATGAAGAGTGCTGAGAAAAAAAATTATAATAATTTCGGGTTTCTTAATTCGACAAAATTGGTATCGTTAAAAAGAATTTCTTCCGTTGAAGAAAATTAGTGACTCATCAAGTCGTTTGGAATCTCTTTGTGGTCGATAGAAGGTGTTAAAAAGAATTACAATCTTTCTGTCGAGAATTTCATTATTTGGAAGATTTTTTTTATAGAAATTCATTATTGATTGGAGATAGAAAACAAAAATAATTATTTTCAGCACACAACACAATGTTTCTACTCTGTTTTCATCGATTTCTACCAACAACTTTAATGAAAAAATCTTCAGGTCCTTAATTATTATAGACCCTATATCGTATTTCCCTAACGTTTTAATGACTCAATAATCTCTCGAATAATCTTGTTTATTTTGTTCGATCTTTGCACAAGATCCATTCTGTGCAATTTATTCAACAGTAAAAACACAAGAGCTTTTTTTTATCGGATAAATTTCTCTTTGCAACGAAACAGTTTTGCCAATCACTAATTTTACGAGAAAAACTGACATGATGAAATCGCGACACCGAAGGTGGAGCAATTTTATCTAATGTCAGTTTTTCGAGCAAATTTAGTGATTGGCAAAACTTTGAGTTGAAGAGAAATTTATCTGATAAAAGAAAAGCTCGAGTGTTTTTGGCAAGATAAATTAACGACAGAATATTGAAATTATAAGTAACCAAACTTGCAACTCATTGTCATTGTGTAAACGTGACGTCCGCTTACTAGATATTGAAGAAGATGCACCTTTTTTATCGATGTCAAAGTGACAATAACATTTCCAGGTATATGACATTTTAACATTGGACTTAATTTATCAATGAATATATAAATTTTCCAACCAAAAAGTTCATCAGACATTTTTCCGAGTATACTAAGTACCAAGTGTAAAAATGTTTCTTTAGTCACGAGTTTTCTGAGGCACTAGTGACTAAAGATGTTTTCGACACTAGTTGCTTACTATACTTTTTCTAGGCTCGTAGAAAAAAGAAACATTATTTCAATTACCTATATTCACAAGATGACAGACAATGGCTGACGTGTCATTGGAAAATCAAATGACATAGAACTACAGAATTATCACGGAGTATTCGGTGTTATCGAAATGCCTCCCGTTTTTTCAGGTACCTATTTTCATAGATGAAATGCCTCCCGGGTACAATCGAAATGCCTCCGGGTCCTTAATCATTTATGGTAATATTTTGTGTGCTTAATCTTTGTATAATGACACAATGTTGCCAAATTATAATTTGAATAGGTAAATATATATCTATTTTTATTTTTCTAATTCTTATGCACTGTACATAAAATCTGTTAACAAAATATTTCAGAGTACGACATTTTTGTTTAGAAAATAAAATTGTTATATATATCTATTTTTATTTTTCTAATTCTTATGCACTGTACATAAAATCTGTTAACAAAATATTTCAGAGTACGACATTTTTGTTTAGAAAATAAAATTGTTTACAATTAAAAACAAAGCCGAAGTACACTTAGTTGTTTATAATAAATATCCTTTCTATAATGATGTGATTACTTAATCAGTGTACATTTTTGTTTAGAAAATAAAATTGTTTACCATTAAAAATAAAGCCGATGTACCTACACTAAGTATTCTAATTGTTTTGATCTAACACGATTCTAATCTCTAATCTATTCCATGAATAGGGTAGTTTGCACCTACTAAATCTGGTAATTAGTTGTTTATAATAAATATTCTTTCTATAATTATGTGATCACTTAATTTTTGTATAAATACTTCAAGTTTATTAGTTCTTGTCTCAGTTTTGTCGATTTAAAGCTTGTATCAGTTTGTCAATTTTAAGTTCAAATTGTGTTTAAGTGGATTAAGTTATAATATTCGAAATAATGGAATCAACGATGTGTTCGAGTCAAAAGGGCAAACCTTTAATATCAATTGATGGTTTCACATTCGGTTTTCAAAAAATGTTGGCCAAAGATACGGTAAAGCGATGGACATGTACTAAGAAAACCTGCAAAGCATTTGTGAAAACGCAGGGATGTGACAATTCGATAATTGAGTCGATATTAGATCACAATCACGAGAAGTTGTCTGCCGAAGTGTCCAATAGGAAAGCCGTAAGCAATTCGATAAAAAGAGCAGCCGTGGAAGATATCAACGAAAAACCAATGAAGCTCATATGTAAAGAACTTAAGAAGACGAATATAGAGACATTTACTACCAACGATATCTATAGGGTGAGACAGAATTTATATTACGCTAGAACAACTAATTCTTTAATTAAACTTCCTAAAAGTATATCTGAATTTCATATTGCTATCGATTCAACTTCGATTATTACAAATAGGAACGAAAATTTTATAATTAAAAATGACAAAGATAATCACATTGTTATATTATCCTGTTCTTCAAATCTTTCTTTTCTTTCGACTGTTTCCAATTGGTATGTCGACGGAACTTTTGAGTACTGTCCTCGCTTTTTCACCCAATTGTTCACTATACATGGCTTAAAAAATGGACATTATATTCCTCTCGTCTTCTGTTTACTTGAAGATAAAAAGTCATCTTCTTATTATCTCGTGTTTAAATATATCATAGAAGAATGTATTAAACTCAATTGCCCTGTATCCCCTAAAGTAATAACTTCAGACTTTGAAATTTCTATACATAATGGTATCCGTAAGGCATTCCCTGAAGCAGATCTTCGTGGATGTCGTTTTCATTTGGGTCAGGCTTGGTATAGAAAGCTTCAAGCACTGGGCTTAGCTCCAGAATACCAGAAAAAAGGTGCTGACTCAAGTGAAATTACCCATTTTCTGTCATATATTTTTGGCCTATCATTCTTAGATCCTGAAGAAGTTGGCGATTTTTTTGCAATAGATTTGTCCGAAATTAAACCAGTCGATGAAAGGGTCACTCAGTTTTGTGATTATCTTGTGGATAATTATATATCGGAAAATTCGAAATTTCCGCCACATCTCTGGGCTGAGCACTCTTCATCTTTAGAAAGAACCACAAACCCATGTGAAAGTTTCCATTCCAAGTATAACTCGTCTTTCTACTGCCCTCATCCAAATATAAATAATTTTATTGAGATTATTTTACAATTTCAAATAAATACCTATATTAAAATAAATTCTGTCTCGGTACCAAAAAGAATTGTTGAGGAAAGTACAGCAAAAATCAATTTTGTAAA
>CAJUYG010006514.1:0-12063 GCA_910591675.1 Galerucella calmariensis | reverse complement strand
TTAAAATAAATTAACAGGTCTTTGTGTTCAAATGTCATACACACATCGCTCATTTAATGCAATAACGTCATAACTAGAAAAGTTGCTTTTTACAGGAGAGCAAAAAAATGGAATGAGATTTCAAATCTTTGAATACCAGATTTTGATTGAGGAATTTTAATAAATTTGTGATCATTAGTGAATATGCTAAATAGTTTACAATAAAATATTAATTTGAAATCCTTTTATGTACTTTTTTATGAGATATGTCACTATTACTGATAAAAATGATTTTTTTTAAGTCTTAAGTCAAATGTGACGTTCTTGTTTTAAACAAAACGTTCATTCGCCTTACTTTTTTTCAAACTAATTATGTAGTTATTATGGTTATATTGTATGAATAATGGCACTAAATAATACAATAATTAACGTAAACTGAATATTTATTTCTTAATCTGAACACAAACGTATTGACTTACAAAACTTCCATAACAAAATTGTTTTTTTTTCCCGTGGGGCTCGTCCACAAAATTGGGCTAGAAAAATATATAAACTCTGATAGAATGAGTTATAAACCTTGGGTATATGATTTTTTTGCACCAGCTCAAGAAGATCTTTTTTCTTGTTCTCGGCAATTTTTGGCTTTGAGTGGAATGCTCTCGTTAAGGTAACAGTGTCTATATTATTATTTTTTTTATTGCGAAGCACAGTTACTTCGTTAAAGTTCGCCTCATATGACGTCTTAATTAGAAGAGATGTTGGCAATTCCCGTTCCAAACGAAGAACTTTAATTTCTGCCATTTTCACATTTGACATATTCATTGGTCCTATTTCTGTTGCTAAGGCTTTTATGTCATAAAAATCTTCAAAGCATAGTTCTGTTACCTTAAATGGCTTTCCTGTTTTTCTAGCAGCACGAATGCAGGGGACAAAAGATTCTGGAGTATACATAGGGCCACCTTTCAATTGTCTTTTCACTTGTCTTTCAATAAGGGAGTGGGCCGAGCCACCCTCATTTTGCGTGTGTCCCTTAATTAAATATTTATGTGTTATACTTTTTAAATTGAGATGCCTTAGAGCATAAAAGTATAGTGCTACCATAAACTTGTTTTTCTGCTGGCCAGGGCAGTTATCAGAATAAAAAATCACATTTTGGTCTCCTCCTGATGCTTGAGCAGTTAAATATTTTAAAACACACGTTCCTATTTCATTAATACCCCTATGCCCGTTAGATTCATCCCATACAAAACACTCACATTCATTATTTTTTAAATTGTATATAGTGAAGTTCAATACATTCAATTTAGACTTGTAGTAAAAGACGGAAACTTCGCCTTTTGGAATTTGCATAACGGCTTGCAGATCATACACCGCTACCAAAGCATCAGTTTCTTCTTTATCCATTTTTTTCTCAGCTCTTGCCAGTATTTTTTCAGCCACATGTCTATCATATTTCTCTTTAAATTTTTGTTTTTCGTCTTCTTCTGCATTATCATACGAGACGCAGGTCTCGCATTGATCCTTTTTGGGCGTGAAAAATGAAATATTAAATTCCTCAGTAAATATTCTGTAGAACATGATGTAACTCACAAATGGTATATTTTTTTCTTTACTGTCGTTTATGTAGTCCTTATGCAGGTCTGCGATAGACTTACTTCCATCAATAAATAATTTGGAAGTATTTGCACGAGTATAATGACTTTCGATTTTCGGTATTTTTTCGATAAATGTTCGAACACTATTTTTTAAAGACGCATCTAATGTTTTTTGCTTACCGTGCTTTCCTCTATTATCTTCTTCCAATAACACGTTTGCCAGTTTATTTCGCTTTTCCTGTACGGTACGTATGACACGGTCATTAATATCCAGTGTGTTTCTAAAGAATGCTTTACAAACACGTATTTTTGTATCTTTAAGGCGAAAATAAAAGGCATTATTGTTGTCTCTTTTTTTCCTTGTGCCGCCAACACGCACATACTGGTATTTTGGCTGAATAGGTTCCATGTTATTAGCAATAAATTGTCGCTGCTTTTCCAAATTGCCCAGATCCCAATAAGATTGAAATACTTGCATGCGTTCATCATCATTGAACTTTGAAAAACATTTCAGCTTGCATTTTTCCGTGCATGGAGGCTTCATATTTCTGGCATTGCGGATTTTTTTCTCAGTATTATTCATTTGATATTCCTTTCCGTTGTTTCTCATTTTTTTATTCAGACTTCTATTCCAGGCAGTTTCATTTCTCCTCCTTTTTCTGCCTTTCTTAATGGGACTGTCAGGATTTGATATTGTTGTTCCAGGATTAGTTGTTTCGTTAGCAAGGATATTACCATTATTCTGATTATTTTCATTTATGTTAGTTCCACCATCACTGTCGGTATGGTTTTGTTCATCAGGAACATACGTAGCATCAAAAGGGTCTTCATTGTCTTCCGAAGATGAACTTGTCGTGGATCCAGAACTAGACGAACCAGACGAAGAAGAACTGGAATCAGTAGCGCTGCAATCTTCTTGTTCTAAAAAAGAATAAAAGCTATTTAAGAAACGTTGTATGTTGTAAATAGAATTTTAAATAAGAATAACAACATACCACACACTTCAACAGGACATTCATTAGACGGTAATTCTAATCCAGGGTTCAATATGTTTCCTAAATCAGGATCAGCGGATGTACTTGTTTGTGTGGCTTGTTGGATGTTAAATTCTTCGGTCATCTTAGCCATTTGCAATATTTTCTTTCCTCGACTTTCCGATTGCATGATTATGTAAATACCTTAAAATATTTCATTATTATATTTTATTGCACAAGGTAGATATTTATTAAAAATGAAGCAAATGAGCATCTATTTATTATTTTTTAATCAAAAGTGATTGTTTTTATTAAAGCATTTAATTAAAACTGCATTCAAAGTCTAATACTTATAATATTATGAGTAAAGTGTAACATCAATATAGACATACGTTTAAATAATGCTTATACGTAAACTAAAATTTTCCTTTTTTTTTCTGTTACAACGACCTAATGTAGCATACCTCAAAAAAGAAATGCCTAGAATGACTAATTGTTATTTGCAATATAGTGTTATTGCAATATAATACACTATAAAATAAAATATTTTTCTGGAATAACGACATATCGGGGAATAACACGTTTGAATATATCACCTACTTTTCATGCATAGCGTCACAATGTAAGATAATACATTATTGCAGAATAAAAATTAATATAAATGTTTCTTACCTTTGCTTAAAAATAGTCACAGCGCGAAATAATACGGTATTGAAAAAACTTGGGGATAGTCACTCCGCAATAGTTAGACGGCAACTAAGATATGACGATATTGAAATTAGCCTAAAGGTAAATCGAAACCTTTGCTACCGACACTTGTGCTACATCTGGCGGCACGTATGGAAATCTTAGATGTGACGTTATACCAGATGAAAGATCGTTTTATGTGGTTTTAAATATGGCAGCAACTAAAAAATGCTAATTTTTGAGATATGACGTTGTTGCATTAAATGAGCGATATGATGATTTTGAGCTATTAGAATTTCAACTTTGGCTCCCAGGTAAATGTCTTTAATAGGGCGAAAATTCTGTGGATTTTCAGGATAAATGTTTTTTGGATTTCCTTTGTTTTCCAAAATATAGTCCACCATCATGTAATTTTTTGTGACTGAAATTCCAAGTTCATTGTATTAACAATGTCTAGAATGTAGTTTAAAAAATAAAAATATAATTCATAAACAGAGTTTTTTGAAGATTCTAAAATATTATTGCAAACATGTAAGTTTTGACTGAAGCATTCATTTGTAAGAAACAGGATTTATGCTTCCCATTTTCTAACACTCTGTCTACGGCTGCTTGTAATGAAAGCCATCGAGTTTGTGCTGGGTGTAGAAGTTTATGTGGTTCAAAGTTGGCAAAACACTTGGCACTTGGCAAAGTGGTCCAATCTTTTAGAACTATTGAAATAGCTATTTATGCCATCAGTGACGAAATGCCTAATTTTGTGTAACGCGTGAGACAAGTTACACAAAATTTCATTTCGTAACGTATTACATACAAGATTTTTTCTAATTTTGAAGAAAATAATAAAAAAATAAAATTTAATATAATTGATAAAAATTTGGAAAACATAAATTTAGTTTGTTGCTGTTACTTCATGTTAGTTGTCAGTTTGACATTTTGTGAAAAAGTCTAGACGGAAGGTTTTTAGCGAGATTGATATATTTTTAGTTTTATTTTTAAAAAATGAGTGATTCAAGTTCTGAAGAGCTACCAAGCGATATTGAAGAGGCAGCAGGTAATGCTCCATTAGGGTCCGTTGAACTATAGGGAAACACGAATTTTTGACTGATTTTGCGAAAAATCGATAGTACTCACCTATTTTGATTTTTTGAACTTAAATTTGAATTAAAAAAAATTAAGCGTTTTTCTTATATTAGAAAAAAAAAGAAAATAATGCAACTTACCCCATTAAGCCCGTCGAATAGGGCAAAATGGGGTATGAAACTTAAACCGAGAAAACTTATTGACAGCATTCACAAACAAGTACTGCTTCGTCATCTTCATCTTCAATTCCTGCACATGAATTGTAAGCCCATTTATGGCAACTAGAACAGCTTTTCCATCCCTCTGTGGAACTTGAATAAAAGTCTCCGCAGTAGAAGCAGTCAGTGTCACTATCATCGCCTTCTGAATCAGAGTCTACTTTTTTAGTTTTTTTCATTTTATATTTTTTATTTGTCTGGTATTTGCCTTCATCATCAGCTATCTTTCTTTTTACTGATTTCACCTTGATAGTCTGCTTTTTTTCTTGAGCCAAAAGTCATGAAAGGGACATGTCCCTTTCATCAACCGATCTGCTGTCCCTTTCAATACGGGCATATTTTCTTTGTTAATAATAAACATAACACTTTTCTCAAACAATTTTTTTGACATTTGGCAATGCCGTATTGAAGCCTGAACCTCACGTATTATGCGATATCGAAAATGATTCTACTCACTTGATTTGTTCAGCAATTACATGGATTTGAACGCCGACTGAATATTCCACTTATGACGCTCATAAACAGACTGAATGAAATCTTTTTGCCCAACAAGGAATTACGTCGCTGTCGATAAAGTGGAACACGTTTAACTCCCCTTCACGGCGTTGCATATGTACGACCCCTTTTTTTGAACGATGGAAATGTTTATTTTATTTAGATGTGTTGTTTTCAAAGACTAACTAACTGAAAACTATGATACTTTTTCACATTCTGCAAAAATTCGTGTAATAATTGTTAACTTTTAACCTATCACTAATCTCAAATACGGGCGCGGTGTACTCTATACACCATTTACAAATATCTACTGAAACCCAGTACAATTTGATCCTCGGAACAGTGAAGACGTAGTGTTTTGAGTGTCGAATCGACTGTGCTAATTTAAATTTAATTAGAAAACAAAAAGCTAGTTTTAGGTGTTGTTGAAAATATTAATAAAAAGAAAAAAAAACAGTGAATAAGTGAATCAGGAACATGGACGAGGTCCCTCCCCCCGACAAGGGGGGGCACAAGCCATTTAACACAAAATAAACCCGATCATCTCGAAGAAAATAACACACATCTAGGAGAAAATAATACGGTCGTTAACAACAGCTTCAGACAAAAAAGTAAGGTCTTTAATTTGCAAAAACCCAACCTGTATTCGGAATTTGTCTATGTATTTATAGAAAAGGTGAATGACCAAAATATTGGTAGACTACATCCGATGGCAGTAGGTCATGTTCTCCATAAAAAGTTAAATATTAAAAACATTAGTAAAATAGACAGAGTTGGTAAAAATAGAATTAGGGTCCAACTAAAAAGTATATATGATGCAAATAAACTGGTAACAAATGAAAATTTGATACATGAAAATCTAAGAGCTTATATCCCAAATAATTTATTATCACGGAAGGGGGTAATTAAAGACGTAGACACTAGCTTTGATGAAAAATATCTATTTAGCAATTTTTTGTCTCCAGTATCCATAACAGAAGTGTATAGGGTGAAGAAAAGAATTATTAATAACGGTGAAACAGTGTTAGTCCCAAGACAAACAGTAATAGTTACTTTCGAGGGGAGCATACTCCCTTCCCACATATATATTAATTCTTTTTCATGCCGCGTTGATCCCTTCGTACATAGAGTAACTCAATGCTTTAAATGTTTAAGATATGGACATGTTGCTAAGCAATGTCGCGGTTCTGTTGTGCTGTGTATAAATTGCGGTAAAGAGAAGGATGAAGCACACAGTTGTAGGGACCCCCAAGACAATTGTTGTATATATTGCAAAACAAATACCCACAATTCAATATCAAAGACCTGCCCGGCGCATATCGAACAGCAGGAAATCAAAAAAAGAATGGCAGAAGAAAATATCACATTTTTAGAAGCTAAATTGTCCAACAATACATCCTACGCAAGTGCAGTAAAAACAGATAACAGGTTTCAAGCATTTAATGTTTTTAACGAACAAGAATTTCCAGCACTTCCCACTGCAAAACAAAAATATCCCCAAAATAGAAATCGTCAAACAACACAACAAGTTACTCCAAATAATTCAAAAAACCAGATAAAACCCCTCTCCCAATCCAGTCAACCACAGAAAAAACGTAAGGCATCCTCCCCAGCTTTGGAGACCCAGTCCCCACCTATGTTTCCCTTTAGATTTGGCCCTACTAATTCCATTAAATATCCCTGTGAAAAACAACTTGATGGGAATGATGATACTTTCATTCAACAATTCTTCTCAGTATTTAAAAAAATCATAAGTGAAGTAAATTCTTTTGATGAACTGACATCCATCAGCATTACCGATATAAAGAAAATAACAGCTACTCAATCAGATTGTGTTATGGAAGATTATGACCAAGACGAATACTAACGATCTAAAAATTCTTCAGTGGAACGCACGCTCCGCTGTCGCAAATAAACATAGTTTAAGTAAAACATTATCGGACTTGAATATAGATATCGCAATATTATGCGAAACCTGGTTCAAGCCAAACACCCCATATAACTATTCAGGCTACTCTATAATTCGAAAAGATAGATTTGACGGAATTACAGGTGTTGCAATTTTCATTAAAAAAAATATACGGTTTAAAGAAATACCTCTAAATAATATTGCGGACGGTATTCAGACATGTGCCGCAAAAATTTGGTGTAACAGTCTAAATATTACTTTTGCTTCCGTGTATTGCCCACCAGATGTGAGATTGTCTGTACATAATTTCATCCACCTTTTTGAGAGTGTATCCGACGGTTGCACTATTATAGCAGGGGACTTTAATGGCCACCATAATCTATGGGGATCATACAAAGTAAACCTCTCTGGATCAAACATTTTTAATGCCCTGAACCAAACTGACTTTGTACTCCTAAATGACGGGTCTCCAACTAAAATATCGAGATCAAACAATAATTCGGCAATAGATTTAACATTGGCGTCTTCCGACATTGCAAACAAGATTAACTGGCAGGTAGTTCCCGACACACTTGGCTCAGATCACTTCTTAATTTACATGGAAATTGGTCTTCATATCGCACAAACAATTAACGCAAAACCCAAAACTAAATGGAACACTCGAAAGGCCAACTGGAATTTATTCCACTCTTTATCTGAAACATTCTTCAGTAACTTACCAGAACGATTTGATGACCCGAATGAAAAATATCAATTCTTTTTAGCAGGTATCGAACACTCAGCACAATCGTCTATTCCAGTTAATAAACCCTTCAACCCCAGTAAACATCCGCCTCCCCCACCTTGGTGGGATAATGAGTGTGACCAATCGGTCAACCAAAGAAAACAAGCACTAAGTATCTACAAAAACAATAGTACATCCGACAACTATCTGCTGGTCAATAAAGTAATGGCAACAACAAAGAGATTCCTCAAATACAAAGCAAAAAAACACTGGATGAATTATTGCAATAAATTAAACAAAAACACACCATACAATGAGCTATGGCATCAAGCAAAAAAAATGCAAAGAATCCCAAAACATATCAACAATATATCATGCCACAATAATCACAATTGGATTGAAGAATTTACCCAAAAAATTGCGCCACCCACTGCCGATAAAGAGTTCAAAAACGTGAATGACTCAAATATCTGTACCAACGACCTTTTTAATATACCCATTAGGTACAATGAACTAATATACGCACTAAAAAAATCCCCCAACACATCTCCCGGATTAGACGGCGTAACATATGATATGATTTACCACCTACACTTCAATGCTAAAATATTCTTAGTCGAGGTATACAACAATGTATGGTTATATCAAGGTAATATAGCTGAATGGAAAAAATCCATAGTAATCCCAATTCTTAAACAAGGCAAACAACCGTATCTTGCAGACTCATACCGTCCTATTACTCTCATTTCTTGTATTTATAAAACCTTCGAAAGGATAATTAAATTCAGGTTAGAATCCTACCTATTGGTAAATAACCTCCTACCCTTCAGCCAATTTGGATTTAAAAGGGGGTATGGCACCTCTGATGCTATTATGCAGTTAGTCACGGATGCACAAATATGTTTTACAAATAATCACTACATGGGAGCAGCATTCCTGGATATTAAAGGAGCCTACGATTCTGTAGACATATCATTATTAAGAGATGAATTACTGAGTATAAATCTTCCCGCTAGAGTAATTAATTCTATTTGCCACCTATTTATTAACAGGAAAGTATACGTAAGATCAACAAATAATAGCCTGCTAGAACCTCGAAACGTATCTACCGGATTGCCCCAAGGATCGGTCCTTTCGCCATTACTTTTCAATATATTTACACGCAGTCTACATATTAACACGGAGTTCAGTATAATCCAGTATGCCGACGATTTTGTTATATATAATACAGATAAAACGTTTCATAATTCAATCAAAAATATCAAGCATTCCATAAGTTCTATGAGTAACAAGATAGACAAAATAGGCCTTCCCCTAAGTCCAGAAAAATCGACTATTACCTTCTTCACAAGACACAATCTCCCAGTCATAGAAAATATCATAGTAAAAAATCATTCAATCCCCGTTCAACCTACAGCTTCCTATCTGGGCATAATAATCGATAAAAAACTCACCTGGAAACCACATATAAATAATATCGTAACAAAATGTAATAAGGGTATCAATTTCCTAAAATTCGTTAGAAGGACATGGTGGGGAGCAGATCCCCAAACATGTTTGATGTTTTATAGGACATACATCAGGTCAATTATAGATTATGGTTGCATATGTTATGGCTCTGCGTCTACAAACCTCCTTAAAAAACTAGATGTCATACAAAACACATCGCTTAGATTAAGTCTGGGTGCAATGTGCTCTACACCAGTAGAACCCCTTAGGGTAGAAGCTCTAGAGCCTCCACTACACATACGCAGAAAAACTCTAACCGGAAAATACATCATTAAGTCACATTATAAGAAATCATTAACGCTCAATAAAATATCTAATTTGAATACCTATGATCTGACAAATAAATACTGGAACAAAAAACCATCTCCACCTGTGTGTAGCGCTTTTAGGGATACTAAGGATATAGCTAACAGACTAGTTAAACCTGCTATAATATCAATAACGGATATTTTTGCATTGCTTGAACCTGTACATATTGAAATTCCTTGCTATAATAATATTGCGACACTTTGTCAACATACACTGAATCTTCATTTGTCCAAATATCCAGGGTATTTAAATATTTATACGGATGCATCCAAGCAAGAAGATGGAACTGGTTGCGCTTACTATATCCCATCATTAAACATCAAAAAGCAATTTAAATTAAATGAATCAACCTCAATTTTTTCTGCCGAAACACTCGCAATTATTCATGCTCTGGATTTCGCTCGCGAAAACTGTTGTAAGAAAATTATAATTCTATCAGATTCTTTATCAGTTCTTACCTCCATTTCACCCCCGATTGATGTTAACGACCCTTTTAAAAATCCCTTTACTATAGAATTAAAATTGGCGATAAATAGTCTTAAAAGTCATCATCATGTTAATATGCAGTTCATATGGGTTAAAGCACACTCTGGAATTATTCATAATGAAACCGTTGACACCCTGGCTAAACAAGCCATTTCTACGGGAACAACTATCAATAACAACACCACTATAGAGACGTGTTTCAACCAAATAAAAGAGATGTCTAGAAAAACATGGAATAACCTATGGACCGAATATAAAAGAACCCACCCGACAAGATATACAATAATCCAACCCCTTATACCCAATGAACTTTGGCACAAAAATACCAGTTATAATCGGCACCAAATTGTCACCATCTCCCGTTTAAAATTTGGACATGCCTGCTACCCCCAGCACCTTAACAAGATAGGCCTTAAAGAGTCAAATCAATGTGACACCTGTCTAGAAGTGGCTGATTTAGACCACATATTTTTCAACTGCAACAAATACCGTCAACAAACGCATAAACTTTTCAGTGAATTAGTGCGCAACGGAGTTGGACTGCCCGTAAACCTATTACATTTACTCTCGTTGGATAATAAAACCATATATGACTCGCTTATATCTTTCGTGTGTTTATGCAAGCTGAAGTTATAGTGCTCTTAGTCTTGTTTTTGTTTCAATTGAACCCCATAATATATACCCATATCCCCCTATCCGAGGCCCACCTGATCTGTCTGTTAGTCACCCTGATCGGCCCCTGGGTGTGAAGTTTGTGTACCAAACCCATCCTTTTGACTATTTCTTCTTTATTATTATTAAGTTTAACATAATTGATTAGGGAAGCTTTGACTTGCATATATCACTGAATTTAATCATCTGTGTCTTAGATACTGGCTGAATGGACATGGATTTCCAAGTGCCAAAAACAGAAAAAAAAAAAAAAAAAAATCTACTGAAACCAATATTTTTAAATAATTGTATTTATACCATACTTTTGTTCAATGAAAAATTAGCTATTACATAATAAAAAACACAACTAAAAATATATAAAAATGTTAATCTAGGAGAAAAAAATAAAACACTAATTCACTACTTGATGAAATATCAAATTAAAAAAATATTCGAAAATTTTTAATTAGGTAGAAAAATAAAAACAGTCTCATTGACTATCATCTTCTTCATGCTTGTTTGAGTTAAGACACTCATTACAAATAGTAGTGGAACGTTCTTTGCAAACCATTTTCCTGCATGTCTGACACGAAATTGTGGTAACTCTATTTTTGCAGGTGGCTCTTCTACTTCTTCTTACTCCTCTACAACAGTTCCATCTCTCTTCAGGAATAGTTTTATATCTAAGGGCAAACTCTATTTCAGCTCTTTCTGAAAGGTGTGGTCTTATCAAAGATATCTATATATTTGATAAGACTACACCTTTAGAATTCCTTTAGAAAAACCCTTCTATATTTTTGAGGATTGTTGATGTTTGCAGCATTATACAGGATTTGGCTGTTTATTCCAGCTATGTGCTGGAGCTGAAAAAATATAACCATCGGCCACCTTTGTGTTCTCCTTGACACCGAGTATGTACCGCACATCTTATCTACTGTGTCAACCTTTGTGACAATTTTAATCTAAAATTATATTTGGCTTTTTTGTTTCCGGATCTACTGCAGAATCATTATGCATGGTTAATATCAAAACCACAGCTTTATTTTTTGCAAGGACAAACGATACTATAGTAACTTCTTTTTGAAATCCGAAAATGGACGATCCAACTTCTCTAATTTAATTCGGTAGGAAGTCTAACGACAGCTCCCGTTTATTTTTCTTTACCCTGCGAACCATTGTTACTTTATCTTTTAAAAGATCATTGGCCAATGGATAACTTGCGTACCAATTATATCACGGTTTCTTTCTTTCCAATTTTGAAGTAAACGATGTAAAATATCAGCAGGTTTATTTGATTTGTAGTATGGTCCTTGTGGCTGATTACCACAATATATCTCTAAATTTGAAACATAAAATGTCTGAGCATCACACAATACAAATACTTTTTTCTCCGATTGGCAGTGTCTTTTTGTTATACTTTTCTCAAGGTATTTGATAGGTAGTTGGG